>BOPN01005426.1:90690-98228 GCA_017312705.2 Penaeus japonicus
TTTCTACTAATTTTCACACTAACAATAACTTTCATATCATCCCCATAATTATAACTCCTTGCTTAACCCTTCCCCCTCCCTCCCGCCCTCCCTCCCTCCCTCTCTAACCCCCTATTTCTAAGATTCAATACTTCTTTTGAAACCCGTCTATTTATTCTTAATTTATCTCTAACTCAACCCCGTCAATTCTACTCTTATCCATCAGCCAGAATTTACCCATACAAATCAACATATTTTACCTCTTCAATTCAATCCAGCAAATTTTACGCCCCTTCAATTCAACCCCAGAAATTCTTCCCCCTCAAATTTAACCCCACGAATCCCACCAACTCAACACTGTAAAATCTACTCCTTCAACTCAACCCCGCAAATTCTACCCCTTTAACTCAACTTCGCAAATTTAACCCCGTAAATTCTACCCCCTTCAACTTAACTTCGCAAATTCAACCCCGTAAATTCTCCTCTTCAACTCAACTTCGTAAATTTAACCCCACAAATTCTACCCCTTCAACTTAACTTCGCAAATTCAACCCCGTAAATTCTCCCCTTCAACTCAACCCCGCAAATTCTACTTCTTCAACTCAACCCCGCAAATTCAACCCCTTCAACTCAACCCCGCAAATTCTACCCCTTCAACTCACCCCCGCAAATTTTACCTCCTCATCTCAACTCAACTTCTGTAACCAATGGCAAAATGACGCTGGAAAAAGTCACATTAGGTAAGTGATGAAACCAAAGACTTTAACCAATCTTACCACAATCTTTTTTTTCTTCCGGGGGGGGGGGGGGAGGAGGAGAAGTACGCTAGTCTCCCCCTTCCTCTCTTTTTCTTCTTCTTTTCCTCTTTTTAGATAATTTCTTAAATGATAAGGGATGTGAACATTATGGTTCTGAAAGATATTTGTTCTTTTTAAAGGGTTTTCTCTTTTTATTAAGGGGGGGGGGGAGGCGGGCTATTTTTAATTTCAATTTGGCTACGAGTTATCTATCTTGTTTTCATTTTTCTAAGTTGGGTTATGATTACTTTTTATTAATCTTAAATTCGGTGTATTTCTTTATTTGTTCTTCCTTTGATTTTGACACCAATTATCATTCACCTTTTTTTAAAGATTCTTAATAAATGTGTGTCTTCTTTTTCTTCCTCTTCCTCTTCTACCTTCTCATTTTCTTTTTTTTTTCCTCTTCTTCTTTTTCTTCCTCTTCCTCCTCTCCTTCTTCTTCTTCTTCTTCCTTCTTCTCTCCTTCTTCTTCTTCCTCCTCCTCCTCCTTCTATCCTTTTTCTTCTTCTTCTTCCTCCTCCTTCTCCTCTCCTTCTTCTTCCTCTTCATCTTCCTCCTCCTCTCCTTCTCCTCCTCATTCTCCTTCTCTTTCATCCTCCTCTTCCTCCTCCTATCCTTCTTCTTCTTCTTCCTCCTCCTCTCCTCCTCCTCTCCTTCTTCTTCCTCCTCCTCTTCCTCCTTTTCCTCGACCTCCTCCTCTCCTCCTCCTCCTCCTCTCCTCCCCCACCTCCTCTCCTCCTCCCCCACCTCCTCCTCCACCTCCTCCTTCTCCTATACCAACCCATTCTCCATTACTTCCAAACTCTTCCGCTCGTTCCAATAATACGCGCCCGGAGCTTTAAGAACAAGTAAATCTCCTCTCTGGATTAAAAGGACGTGACGCAATCGGCTCGAGTGTCCGGATTAAAACGACGCTAATTGAAGGATCCGCCGCGTGGGGGGAAGTTAAAACTCTCCTTTGGGGATCTGTTACAAAGGGGGGTGGGGGTGGGGGTAGGGGTAGGGGTAGAGGGTGAGGAGGGGTTATTAAGGAGTGAGGGGGAGCGTAGAGGGGGAAGGAGGGGGAGGAGGAGGAGGGGGAGGGATGAGGGAAGGTTGAAAGAGGGTGGAGAGATGGGAGGACGGGGAGGAAGAGGGAAAGGGAGAGAGGGGTAGGGGAAGAGGGGACGTGAGGGGAGAGAGAGAGAGAGAGAGAGAGAGAGAGAGAGAGAGAGAGAGAGAGAGAGACAGAGACAGAGACAGAGACAGACAAACAGAGAGAGAGGGAGACAAAAAGAGGGAGAGGGAGGGAGGAGGAGAGAAAGAGAAAGAGAGAGAAATTGAATTTATCAGAACAGGAGAAAGGAAATGAAAGATGAGCAAGATTATAAAGATCTTCGAACGAGCAAGAGGGAGAGAATGCGGTCGGTGCTAATGGCCTTTTCCGATTCCGCTAATTTGCGGGCAAGAGGGGAGTTTGGGATGGCAACAGACGGGGAGAAGAGAGAGGGAGAGAAAGAGAGGCGCAAGAGACAGACAGACAGACAGACAGAGAGGCAGACGTACAGATAGAAAGACAGAGAAGAAGAGAGAGGGAGAGAAAGAGAGGAGCAGAGAGACAGACAGACAGACAGAGAGGCAGACGTACAGATAGAAAGACAGAGAAGAAGAGAGAGGGAGAGAAAGAGAGGAGCAAGAGACAGGCAGACAGACAGACAGAGAGCCAGACGTACAGATAGAAAGACAGAGAAGAAGAGAGATAGAGAGATAGGAAGAGGCAGACAGACAGAGAGCCAGACGTACAGACAGAAAGACAGAGAAAAAAAAGATAGAGAGAAAGAGAACAAAGTGAAGGAAAAGAGCAGCATAGAAAAATGCCAAAAAAGAAGCATAGCTCAAAAAACTTCCTTTGACGAGGGAGGAGGGGGAGGGAGGAGGAGGGGAATGATGGAGGAAGGGGGAAGGGAGGAGGGGGGAGGGAGGAGTGTCATGGAGAAATGAAATAAAAAATCACGTGGTTGGCAATACACAAACACCTGATTCATTTAATGATTCGCAGATCAAACGCTGTCAAAGTCATAGTGCTTGTGTAATTTCACAGTGGAATTTTGTATTAGAGAAATTGCCTCAATGTGAACATGATATCTGTAATATGACTTAAGTATTTTATATCAAGTCACAAGACTGATGAATTGTATTTTCCTGTTTAGTTGCAAAATAATTAATCATGTGATCTAACGAAAACGTGTGTGTTTCTGTGTTTGTTTGTGTTTGTTGGGCGGGGGGGAGTGCTTGTGTGTGTGTGTGTGTGTTTGTGTGTGTGTGTGTGTGTGTTTGTGTGTGTATGTGTGTGCGTGTTTGTGTGTGCAAGTGTGTGTTTTTGTAGGTATTTCTCTGTGTTTGTTTGTATCTATGTAAGTGTATGTCTGTTTATATGTATGCTTTTCTATCTATTTATCTCTGTATTTGTATAAGCATATCTATGCAAATACTTTCACCATTCCTACACATCCCCCCACCTCCCCCTCTTCTCCCCCTCCCCATACCCCCCCTCGCTCCACGCCCCCCCCCTCTCCGTCACCCCCCTACCTCCCCCAACCCCACCCCATCCCATCTCCCCTCCCGCCTCTTCCCCTACTCCCCCCCCTCCCTCCACCCCTGACCCCACCCCCTCCCTCCACCCCCTCCCACCACCACCCCTGACCCCACCCCCTACTCCATCCCACCACCCCCCCCACCCCACCCCCCCACACCCCACCCCGCTCCACGCCCGACCGGACCAGCCCAGCCACGGCAGGTGATCCTTTATCCCGGTTATAAATAAATATCAGCAGGATCTATCCCCCTGAATCCTGCCCGCAAGATCCTACATGACAGTTGCAGCGTGAAAGAACCGCAAAGGAACCCGCGCTCAAGGAACCGCACGGGATCGAGGGCGAAAGGGGGTGGGGGGGGGAGGTGGTGGAGGGGGGTTTGGTGACATCCGAGGAAGGGGGGGAGGGGGGGAGGTGATATCCAGGGAAGGGGGAGGAGGGGTAAGGAGACGTGGGGAGGGGAGGGGAGGTAAGGAGACATGGGGAGGGGAGGGGGGTAAGGAGACATGGGGTGGGGGGAGGTGGTGGAGGGGGGGGTTGGTGACATCCGAGGAAGGGGGGGAGGTGACACCCAGGGAAGGGGGAGGGGGGGCAGAGGGGCTCAGTATGGTAATACACTGAGACAATTTTTTCCCCCAAATAAGTTTTGTTTTTGTTGTTTTCCGTTTTTGTTTTTGTTTTGTTTTGTTTTCTCTATATATAGTTTAACCTTTTATATCTCTTTAACTTTTTCTTCTTATCTTATGTCTCACCAATAGCTCCCCGCCCTTTTAGCTTTTTCTCTATCGATTATTTTCATTTTTCTTTTTTACTTTTTTATCTTTAGTTCTCTCTCTCTCTCTCTCTCTCTCTCTCTCTCTCTCTCTCTCTCTCTCTCTCTCTCTCTCTCTCTCTCTCTCTTGCTTTGCCTTTTGCCATTACACTCGCACACAAGAGAGATAAAGAGTGAATGATAGAGAGAAATCTGGGGGGGGAAGGGAGAAATAAGTTCTACTACTCTGCCTATTACATATTCATCACAATCATTCCATTCCCTCGAATTATCCTTCCTTCCCCACTTCCCCTTGTCTTCCCATCATTCCTTCGTTCTCATTCCTTCTAATCATATATTTTTATCCTTCCTTCGTTCTCATCCTTCTTATCATCATAATTCATTTTAAAGACAACCTCCTCGTCTATGATCTATCGCTTATCTTTTCCTCTTTTAAAAATCCATAAAAACGATTCGCCCAAACTTACCTCATTACGCTCTAACTTCCTCAACCGACACTTAATTATACTCATGCTTAGCTAATAGGCTGAGGAGACGTCATTACACGCTAAAGAAAAAAAAAGTAAAAAAGAAAAAAAAAACAAGCCTAAGCAGCGGCGAGGGGTGAGGGGGCGAGGGTGAGAGTAAGGGTAAGGGGTAGGGTGAGGGGTGAGGGTGAGGAGTAGGGTAAGGGTGAGGAGTAAGGGGTGAGGGTAAAGGGAGGTGAAGACACGAGGGTAGAAGGGTGAGGGGGTGAAGGGGTGAAGGGGCGAGGCGGTGAGGGGGTGAGGGGGTGGGTGGGAGGGTCCTTGATGGTTAGAGAATTATGTATTATCTGGGTCGTAATTTATGGGAAGTGTTTTGGCGAAGGGAGAGAAAATAGGGAAGGATTGATGGACGCACAGGAGGTATTAGGGATGGAAAGAAGGGAGGGAGGTAGTGAGAAGGGAGAGAAGGAGAGAGAGAGGGGGGGAGGGAGAGAAAGAAAGAGGGAGAGAGGAGGAGGGAGGGAGAGAGGGAGGGAGGGAGAGGGAGAGAGAGAGAGAGAGAGAGAGAGAGAGAGAGAGAGAGAGAGAGAGAGAGAGAGAGAGAGAGAGAGAGAGAGAAAGAAAGAAAGAGAGAGAGAGATAGAGAAAGAGAGAGAGAGGCGCAGACAGACACAGCCGCACAAAATAAACAGACAGACAAACAAACAGAAAGAAACCGCAAGAAAAGGAATAACAAGGACTAGACTCCGGCCCTTCCATCTCCCTTCATCCTTTGGGCCACCGACGCGCGATCGGAGCAGCCGCAGGTCCTCCCGCCGCCGGAACTGCAGGCTCGCATATTAATGGTTCTGGGTGGCAGGCGTCGGCGAAGGGAGAGGGGGGGAGGGAGAGGTAGGAGGAAAGGAGGTAGAGAAAAAGGGGGAGGGAGGAGAAGGGGAGGAGAGGAGGGAGAGAAAAGGGGGAGGGAGGGAGAAGGGAATGGGGGTGGGAGTGGGAGGGGGAGGAGGTGGTGAGAGGGAAAGGAGAGGATGGGAGTAAGGAAAGGAGGATGAGGGGGGGGGGGTAGGAGAAGGGGAGGAAGAGGTAGAAGGCGAGGGAGGAGAAGGGGAGGGAAGAGGCAGGGGAGGCGAGGGGGAGAAGAAAGGGAGGGACAAGTAGGAAAGAGGGGGGTGGGGGTAAGAAAGAGGGCATAATGGAAAGGAAGGAAAAGAGGGACTGGAGGCCAAGACAGAAGATCCAGCCCATGGTGAGTCATTCTTCAAGCAAGACCTCTGGGTTACCCTTCCTTGGTGTTGTCTCAAGGAGATGGAACGAAGGGAAAGTTCTGGGAGGAGAGAGGGGGGGTGAGAGAGAGAGAGAGAGAGAGAGAGAGAGAGAGAGAGAGAGAGAGAGAGAGATAGAGAGAGAGAGAGAGGAGGTGGGAGACGGAGGGAGAAAGGGAGAGAGTGAGGGAGAGAGAGAGAAAGAGGGAGGAGAAAGAGAGAGAGAGAGAGAGAGAGAGAGAGAGAGAGAGAGAGAGAGAGAGAGAGAGAAAGAAAGAAAGGAATATATTTCTTCAAGGTATAGAAAGATGCATATCTCAGAACAAATAAGAATCGCACAGCTCCGAAGGCCTCGTTTTGCTTCGGTCATGCATACACCACAAATAAGATAAGCTCCAGGATTTGCATTTGCTTTGGTATGACTGTGCATGCAAACACTTCCCCGTCCATCCATCTGTATTCATCACTTCTACTCAGACATCTTTACACGTCTGATATGATGGCTCCATCATCAAACATTTCGATTCCTCCAACCATCAGACTGTGGGGGATACATCTTTTCAAAGATGTTAGTCATGGAATTCTACATGTATTTTACCACGATTAATATGCTAACGATGCGAATGATTGAACGGTGGATATTACTAGCATCCGTCAAATAAGGGATCTATTATAATATCTGCATATAATAAGGACTAACAAAAGAATAAACAAAAAATGATAAAAGATGTACGATAGACCAAGCTCCCTTCGGATACACTTGCTTGCCCGTTGAAATCTCCAGTTCCCGCCCTCGCCGGACCTCTCGCAGACAATCACCAGCATCTGTGGCTCTCCATACGCCCCCAAATTCCTTTTTATCAATGAGCCATCGACGTCATACTATGCCAGGATTCTCGAACGGTTTCTTGGCTCCTTCGCTCGACCAGTAAAACCCTGATCGTAAGCCATCAGCAAAGACCATTATCATTACATTCTTGAGTTTGGATGGCGGATGTGTTAACATGGCCAGTTGCGTTGGATGTTTTGTTATTATTTTGTCAACTTTATAGTTGTCAATGTCATTGTATTATTAGTGTCATTGTTATTTTTATCATTATCATTATTGTTGTTATCATTATCATTATTATTATTATTATCAATATTGTTATCACTACCGTTAGCACTACTATCATTATGATCGTAAATATTAGCATTATTATCATAATTGTAATTATCATTTTTATATCATCATTGTCATTAGCATTATCATTATCATGATTACTATTATCATCATTATTCTTATTGTGATTATTATTATTACCATCACTATTATCATCGTTATTATTAGTATTGTCATTATTGATATCATCATCATTGCTATTATTACAATTATAATGATCATTATGATAATTATCATTATTATTACTATTATTATCGTTACCATTATTTGTTGTTATCATTATCATTATATTCAATGATAATAATGATGAAAACAATAATAATCACGATAAGGATAATGATGATAATAATATAATATTAATGATAATGATGCCAATAGTAATAATGATAGTAAAGGTTAGCAATAATAACGATAATGAAAGGAAGCATATTAAATAAAGGAGGAAGGGAGGGAGGCATATAGATGAAGGAGGGGGAGAAGGCATATAGGGTGAAGGAGGGGCGAGGAGGCATATAGGGTGAAG
>BOPN01005427.1:15000-17500 GCA_017312705.2 Penaeus japonicus
ATAATCATAATGATGATAATGAGAAATGCTAATACTGATGATGATGATGATAATGGTGATCATGAGTATCCGTTTCGAATCTTATCTTCCCCAGTTATACGTCTCAACCATACTTTTTCCTGATAAAATAATATCTCATTTCATCCAGTACCTTATTTTTTGTGTGGAAACATATTGGCACATAAAATATTTGGTTATGGTAATCAACTTTTCACATCTGCCAAATTAACGGAAAGGGATTGAACAGGCTTTCCCGATCATGGAGTGCTTGTGAAATGGCATCAGTTTTAAAGTTTTATATATGTAATTACGGTATTCACTGTTTATGGCTTATAAATTCTATATCAATATCGTTTGCAGTTAATTAGGAAAAACAAAACTACGTAGAATATATAGTATTGATGATAGATGAATCATACTTGGAAAAAATCCTAATTTATAAATCGCCATAAACCCTAGAAACATGTAGACTTGAGTTACTACACATCTTATCATTGTCAATTTTATCTTATTATTATTCAGAATATTGTCCTGGAGTTGCTACCAATATTGTTATTGTGATTATTAATCTTATCACTGTAACTATTGTTGACACGGCTGTTGATTATCTAGATTCTTGATATAATTGTTTTTAATAGTACTATCATCTTTACTATCTTCACAGTAACTATAATATTTTTCTTACAAAGTCTTGAATTTCGTTAAAAAGAAAAACAAAGAAAACAACTCTGCGGGCAAATCAACCCGGGTTTCACTTACTATTACCATTTTCACCCATACAACTGCAGGTATTTTTTCCAATAGCCAGATTTCTATGACCTTGCTTCGTTCCAGAGAATACTCTTTTCTACTTGCCTTTCTAATATACTGAAAAATACGAACACTGGCAAAATAATGATAATGAGTATAATGGATAAGAAAATGTTAATAATTGACAGTGAAAGTTATCATTTACTGTACAGTATACCATAATCATACCATAGTTACTACTGATGTTATTGTGATTTTCATAAGAAATAATGTACTATAAGCACTGTTACCATATCAGGAATTTAGATAAATATCATTATAAATTTTATAATTAAATGAATTATAATAAATATGATTGTTCTGTTACTATTATCATAAACAAAATTATAATTTCAAAATTACGATTATCCTTCTTGATGTTCTTATCCTCATTGTGATCATAATGATTATGATTATATTTTAATGCTTGCATAAAGATTTTTATTAGCATGAGCATTCTTTTGTTGCGGAACTTTTTTTTTCATAGTTTTGTTCTTCCATAAGTTTTAATTATTACCATTAACAATTATAGGTTCTTCTTATTCTATTTCGAATATTATCATTTTCTAAATCATCATCCTCACCATAATCATCATCATCATAATCCCCATCATCATCATCATCACCACATCATCTTCACAATCCCCATCATCATCGTCATCACCATCATCATCATATTCACCATCATCATCAACAATATTATCCTTGCCAATATCATTTTCGTTGATATTGTTATTGCCAACATTGTCATTCACATTATCGTTATATTTTATTATATTTGAATTTGTAAATATGCATGAATATTTTGAAAACATACATTTCTGAAATGGCATCATAGCCCTATGCTTTTATATGCGATGTTATTAGTTCGTTATTAATTCTAATTATTTCATTACATTATCTTCTTCCTCAGACTATTTAGCAATACAGGTCGGCAAGGAAACGTATTTTTTCCCATAATTATTCAATTTTTCTTGGTACGGCGTTGGGTCTTCTGTCGATAGTGGGATACAGCCTTAAGATGGATGTCTTAGCCTCATTCTCAACCCCCCACCCCCCCACCCCCACCCACATCCACACACTTCTAGACGGTGGCCTCAGACTCCTGTTGACTCTTTTGATGTAGGATTCTGGAAGAAAGTAAAGCATTTGCAAATATACGTATATGAAATACGTTGCACCTTGTGTACAAATATAAAATAGATGGATAGACAGATGGATAAGATGAATAGATAAATAGATAGATAGATAGGTATACAGATGGATATATATATAGAGAGAGAGATAGATATATAGATAGATAGAAAGATAAATAGCGGGATAGATATATATATATATATATAGATAGATAGATAGATAGACAGGTATATAGATATATAGATAGATACATAGATAGATAGGTAGGTAGGTAGGTAGATACATATATAGATAGATAGATGGATAGATAGATAGATAGATGGATAGATAGATGGATGGATGGATATATATATATAGATAGATAGATAGATAGATAGATAGATAGATAGATAGATAGATAGATAGATAGACAGATAGATAGATAGATAGATAGATAAATAGATATAGATAGATACATAGATAGATAAATAGAAAGAAAGATATATATATATAGATAGATAGATAGATAGATAGATATATAGATAGATAGATAGATAGATAGATAGATAGATAGGTAGATAGATATGTAGATATA
>BOPN01005427.1:20000-22500 GCA_017312705.2 Penaeus japonicus
CTATCGTGTTGTTTTTGTTGTTGTTGCTGTTCTTCTTCTTCTTCTTGTTATGATATTCATTAATATCCCTCTTGTTGTTATCACTTCGATCATTTCTACAATTATTATCATTATCATCACCATTATTACGCCATCATCATTATCATTATAACCAATCATCACCATTATTCTGTCATTATCACTATCATGTTTAGTATCGTTGTTATTGTATTCATTATTTCTAACATTATTACTATCGTCATTGTAGTTATCATTGCTACCTTTAGTTTCTATTTTTCGCTAGTATCATCTGTTTTTTATTATTATCATTAGCATGGCTACCCTTGAAATGCTCATAACAATATCTTTTTATAGGCTAGTACTTTATCACTGATAGTATCATCATTATGTTGTTATCATTATTACTAATATTGTTATTATTGCTAGTATTATAAATATTAACATCACTATTATTATTACTATCATTAAAAACATTATTATGCTCTCATTACTATTTTTCCATAATAATCAATATCATTACTGTTGTAACTACTCTCCTTGTGTTCATCATCCTTATCAATATAACACTATTACCACCACCTCGTCTACTACTATTATTGTTATCATTCGAATTGTATTTTATCATTATTATAATCATCAGTATCATTATTATCATTATCATTTTTATCATTATTATTATTATTACTATTATCATAATTTTCATTATGGTTATTATCATTGCCTTTGCTATCATTATTGGTATCATTATTATCATCATTATTATTGTTTTTATTACTGACTTAATCTATATTATTATTTTCACTATATCATAATCATCAGTATCATTATCATATACTATCATCCTCTTTGTCATCATCATTAACATTTCTCTCCTATTACCCAGGCTAGTAAGTCTTGTGGCCACTGATGATATTGCATTCAACGTTGAGTTGCCATGCTGTTCATTAATTAGTCAAAAAATATTTTCATACTTTGCCTCTCGGCTTGTTATTAAGTGGCATCGAAAGAAAATGAGAAAGCATTATAAAACTAGTTATTAAAAGCCAACTCGGTGCATCCGTATGCTGTAAATATATATTACTCTCTCGTTCAGTTGAAAGAAAAAGATATATGATTTATATCGACACCTGTTTCTATGCGATTAGGCAGTTTATCAATGTCTTTTTATATTCCATCATCGGCTTCTCCTTCTTTTTAGTCACCTGTCTCTCTCTCTCTCCCTCCCCCCTTCGTTCTTACTCTCAATGAGTATATATATATATATATATATATATATATATATATATATATATATATATATATATATATATATATATATATATATATATATATATATATATATATATATATATATATATATATATATATATATATATACATATGCATATGTATGTATATGTATATATATATATGTACATTTTCTGTACATATATGTATATGTATATATATATATATATATATATATATATATATATATATATATATATATATATATATATATTTATATATATATATATATATATATATATATATATATATATATATATATATATATATATACATATATTTATATACAAATACCTTTCTACCCGCATATGTGTGTGAGTATATATATATATATATATATATATATATATATATATATATATATATATATATATATATATATATATATATATATATATATATATAATATATATATATATATATATATTTATGTATATATATATATATATATATATATATATATATATATATATATATATATATATATGTATATATATATATATATATATATATATATATATATATATATATATATATATATATATATATACATTTATACTCACATGTGTCTCTCCCTCTCTCTCTCTCTCTCTCTCTCTCTCTCTCTCTCTCTCTCTATATATATATATATATATATATATATATATATATATATATATATATATATATATATATATATATATATATATATATATATATATATAAATATATATATATATATATATATATATATATACATATATTTATATATATATATATGTATATATATATATATATATATATATATATATATATATATATATATATATATATATATATATACATTTATACCCACATGTGAGAGTGTCTCTCTATCTCTTTCTCTGTTTCTCCCTTTCTCTCTCTATATATTTTTTTTTCTTTTTTTTCTTCTTTTTATATATAAATGAATAAATATATATATATATATATATATATATATATATATATATATATATATATATATATATGTATATGTATATATATATATATATATATATATATATATATATATATATATATATATATATATATATATGTATACAAACATATATATAAATATACAGTGCTGGGAAAATTGATAGACAATTCTGGCCATTCAACTGATTTATTCACATTTTTATTGACAGAAGGAAATTTTTAGACAGTAAATATGTTTTATTGTTTTTCCTTTATACATATATCATCTCAGTAT
>BOPN01005427.1:42500-47500 GCA_017312705.2 Penaeus japonicus
GTGGGCAGTCTTGGAGTAGTCAGGATAGATTCCAATTTGAGCCCCAAAGCTCTAATTTCCCTTTTACATTACAAATATGCTTTTATCCTCTCCCCCCCTCCTACTCCCCCTCTCTCTCACACTGAACGTGATATTCAACATGTCCATATCCTGCTCCTTCGATTGGCAACACAACCAACTCTGGATGTAGGGATTGTTAGTCAGCGCTTACGGATATAAGAAGACACTGGTTCACTCCCTAGTGGGTCCAGGGGCGGATTATCAATCAGGTACAGTAGGCGCCGGAAACGGACCCTAAACTTAAAGGAGGACGTGCTTCTTAATCCCTAAAGAACATCTGTACTGTAAAGCGTCTACGAAATAAATTTGAAAAGGGGATTTATGGTGATGAATGGTTATTTTCCAATACATATATCCTGTTAAGTGTGAAATATGCTTTTCCAAACATATGTACTTGCAGAATGTTAATCTAAATGGTTAGAGTCGTTATATATTAGAAGAAATACAAGCAAATAGGTACCTCTGTAGGGTGGACAGCTTTTATCAAGTCACCACATAAGCAAATTCGGAACAAGAGTATGCCATATAAAACACATAGTAAACCACATGAAACTAGAGCATACCATATAAGACCACATGAAACTAGAGTATATCATATAAAACCATATGAGACTAGAGCATACCATATAAAACCACATGAAACTAGAGCATACCATATAAGACCACATGAAACTAGAGTATACCATATAAAACCACATGAAACTAGAGTATACCATATAAAACCACATGAAACTAGATTATACCATATAAAACCACATGAAACTAGATCATACCATATAAAACCACATGAAACTAAAGTATACCATATAAAACCACATGAAACTAAAGTATACCATATAAAACCACATGAAACTAAAGTATACCATATAAAACCACATGAAACTAGATTATACCATATAAACCGCATAAAACTAAAGTATACCATATAAAACCACATGAAACTAGAGTATACCATATAAAATCACATGAAACTAAAGTATACCATATAAAACCACATGAAACTAAAGTATACCATATAAAACCACATGAAACTAAAGTATACCATATAAAACCACATGAAACTAAAGTATACCATATAAAACCACATGAAACTAAAGTATACCATATAAAACCACATGAAACTAAAGTATACCATATAAAACCACATGAAACTAAAGTATACCATATAAAACCACATGAAACTAAAGTATACCATATAAAACCACATGAAACTAAAGTATACCATATAAAACCACATGAAACTAAAGTATACCATATAAAACCACATGAAACTAAAGTATACCATATAAAACCACATGAAACTAAAGTATACCATATAAAACCACATGAAACTAAAGTATACCATATAAAACCACATGAAACTAAAGTATACCATATAAAACCACATGAAACTAAAGTATACCATATAAAACCACATGAAACTAAAGTATACCATATAAAACCACATGAAACTAAAGTATACCATATAAAACCACATGAAACTAAAGTATACCATATAAAACCACATGAAACTAAAGTATACCATATAAAACCACATGAAACTAAAGTATACCATATAAAACCACATGAAACTAAAGTATACCATATAAAACCACATGAAACTAAAGTATACCATATAAAACCACATGAAACTAAAGTATACCATATAAAACCACATGAAACTAGATTATACCATATAAAACCACATGAAACTAAAGTATACCATATAAAACCACATGAAACTAAAGTATACCATTTAAACCACATGAAACTAGAGTATACCATATAAAACCACATGAAACTAGAGTATACCATATAAAACCACATGAAACTAGAGTATACCACATAAAACCACATGAAACTAGAGTATACCATATAAAACCACATGAAACTAGAGTATACCACATAAAACCACATGAAACTAGAGTATACCATATAAGACCACATGAAACTAGAGTATACCATATAAAACCATATGAGACTAGAGTATTCCATATAAAACTACATGAAACTAGAGTATACCATATAAAACCACATGAAGCGAGTTTACCATATAAGACCACATGAAACTAGAGTATACCATATAATACCACATGAAACTAGAGTATACCACATAAAACCACATGAAACTAGAGTATACCATATAAAACCACATGAAACTAGAGTATACCACATAAAACCACATGAAACTAGAGTATACCACATAAAACCACATGAAACTAGAGTATACCATATAAGACCACATGAAACTAGAGTATACCACATAAAACCACATGAAACTAGAGTATACCATATAAAACTACATGAAACAAGAGTATACCATATAAAACCGCATAAAGCTAGAGTATACCATATAATACCACATGAAACTAGAGTATACCACATAAAACCACATGAAACTAGAGTATACCACATAAAACCACATGAAACTAGAGTATACCACATAAAACCACATGAAACTAGAGTATACCATATAATACTACATGAAACTAGAGTATACCACATAAAACCACATGAAACTAGAGTATACCATATAAAACCACATGAAACTAGAGTATACCATATAAAACCGCATAAAACTAGAGTATACCATATAATACCACATGAAACTAGAGCATACCATATAAAACCACATGAAACTAGAGTATACCATATAAAACCGCATAAAACTAGAGTATACCATATAAAACCACATGAAACTACAGTATACCATATAAAACCACATGAAGCTAGATTATACCATATAAAACATTTATAAAACCCTATAACACAACTATACGGCAAGGAACCCGAAATCACTGACAGCGTTTCTGTGAAGTATTGTTGATGGTCCTTATGAAGGCCACTCGACAACTTTAATGACTTTTATTTATGAGATTTATGTGTATTTTTTGTTGTTGTTGTTTCTTTCTTTGTTGTTGTTTTATTGGTCACTAATAATGAGCAGGTGTGCAGATATCGGATAATGTATTATTCCTCGGTGTCCAAAAATACGAACAAGAAAAAAATGTGCAGCAAGAATATAGCAACCCCAATAACAGATTCATTGATCCTTTGAGAATGACAGAGGTATATGTCTATAGAAGAGCCCAATATTGGATGGTTGGTGGGTATGTGTATATGTGTGTGTGCGTGTAAACTTCTTATATATATATATATATATATATATATATATATATATATATATATATATATATATATATATATATACATATATATATATATATATACATATACATATATATATATATATATATATATATATATATATAAATATATATATATATATATATATATATATATATATATATATATATATATATATATGTATATATATATATATGTATATATATATATATATATATACATATATATATACATATATATATATATATATATATATATATATATATAGAGAGAGAGAGAGAGAGAGAGAGAGAGGGGAGAGAGGGAGAGAGAGAGAGAGAGAGAGAGAGAGAGAGAGAGAGAGAGAGAGAAAGAGAAAGAAAGAAAGAGAGAGAGAGAGCAATAGAAAAAAAAGAAGTTTGCAGACCCTTTTTAACATTCGATTATCCCATCAAAACACCCAGTTGACCAGAACAATCACGCGGTCATGGGAAATAATAACACACCAAACCGACTTTGGAGAAACTTGTACGATTATAAATGCAAGATAACCGCTCCCGACTTCCACGGCTTGGCTTCAGGAGAGTGTTATTATCACGACCGCACTCAAGAGGTTAAAAGTTCTCTTGGAATGTCTTTATTGTCGGTGTTGATGTGGGAAAATCTTCTAGAAAAGGGAAAAAGAGAAAATGGGGGATATCTATTAGAGAAAAGAGGAAATAGAGGGAGAGAGAGGGGGGGGAGGGGAGGAGGAGACACTTCTGTTAGAGAAAAAAAAGGAGGGAGTGAGAGAGAGAGAAGATAAAAACTAGATAGATACAGGCAGATAGATGGAGAAATATAAAGAATGAGAAAGAAGAATAGGAGAGAGAGCGAGAAGATTTTTAGAAAGTAGACATAGAAAGAGACACAGACACAGTGAGATAGAAAAAGTACGAAGAAGAAGTAAGAGGAAGAGAGATAGGCAGTAGGAAAGAGACGGAGAAGAAAAAGAGGAAGAGAGATAGGCAGAAGGAAAGATCTTGACGGAGAAGAAAAAAGAGGAAGAGAGATAGGCAGAAAGAAAGAAACGGAGAAGAAAAAAAGAGGAAGAGAGATAGGCAGAAAGAAAGAGACGGAGAAGAGAAAAAGAGGAAGAGAGATAGGCAGAAAGAAAGAGATGGAGAAGAAAAAAGAGAAAAAGAGATAGGCACAGAGAGAGAGACGGAGAAGAAGAAAGAAGAAGAGGAGAGATAGACAGAAAGAAACAGACGGAGAAGAAAAAAGAGGAAGAGAAATAAGCAGAAGGAAAGAGACGAAGAAGAAAAAAAGAAGAGAAATAGGCAGAAAGAAAGAGACGGAGAAAAAAAAAAAGAGGATGAGAGATAGGCAGAAAGAAAGAGACGGATAAGAGAAAAAGAGGAAGAGAGATAGGTAGAAAGAAAGAGACGTAGAAGGAAAAAAGAAGAAAGATAGGCATAGAGTAACTTACATGATATCAATTTCTTTCCTTGCAACTCTGCCGTAAAATTATTAATCCTATCTATAATACCGGCGTAGCGATAGCGTGAAATTTGATTGATGGAGCCTACGTGAACTCAGGCCTGTAATTAGGAATTCGCACACTTTATAATGAAGTTTCGCCTGTCGTATATTAGTTTTATTAGTCTTTTGTGTGCGTTTTTTTATTATTATTATTATTATTATTATTATTCTCTCTTTTTTTTCATCTTCTTCTTCCCTTTTGCTTAAGTATTTGACACAATTATTCCCATTATAATCTTGCAATAATAAACAGCCTCACCCCCACCCCCTCCTCTTCCAGACAACTAAGGGAAGATTCAACCGATAATCCT
>BOPN01005427.1:55000-57500 GCA_017312705.2 Penaeus japonicus
ACCACCACTACCACTACTACTACTACTACTACTATTACTACTACTACTACTGCAACTACCATTCACCTTATGTTTGTAACACTACATATAATAAATATGTTTTTATTGCTATTGCTTTGGTCACTGTCATTAGCAGTGAATAAATCGTCATTATAAGAAGTAGTCACAGCAGTACTATTATTTGTTTTGCTGTTGTTGGGTTCATGTAGATACATATGTTTGTGTGTGTGAGTTTGTGTGTTCCAGTGCATGTTTATATATGTGTACGTTACTTAATAAAAAAACATAAGTCTCTATTCTAATACCAACAATCAAAGTGATTAGAACAGCCACCAACAGCAAATTAAAATACCAATCACCCACTAATCACGATGACTTTAACTTACAGCCTATGCAAATGAGTTCATCTGAGGGACGAAAACCGTGGCATTCTCGTCCTTATGGAGCAGCGGTACTTGCAACCGGCACGGGAATGTAGCTTTCCTCAAACAATTGCAATATTAGCGAAGTTTGGGACCGTTTGAAATGAAAGGTCTCATGAACTTGTTAATGGCACTATTATTGGTAGTTGTGACACTCTTCCTAAAACCGTGATTGTTCTTGTTTTTTTATTAGTATTATCTTTGTTGTTATCGACTTTAAGATTTTCATTATGGTGATTATCATTAATTTATTTCTTATTATTACTATCATTGTTATTATTATTATAATTACTTATATCAGTATCATTATCATAATCATTATCATTATTATTATTATTACTATCAGTATTATCGTTATCATTATCATTAACGTTATTGTCATTATTATCACTATTTCCATTATTGTTATTATTATCATTAGCATCATTATGATAATCATTATTAGATAACTACTATTGTTGTTGTTGTTATTACCCTTATTACTCATTATTATCATTACCAATATTATCATCATCATTATTTGCATCATCATTACTATCATTATTGTTATCATCAGCATTATCATTTGTATCATAATCTATCATTATAACAATTATTGTTACTATTATAATTATCATTATTATCGATATTGTAATTATCATTATCATTATCATTAGCACCATTAAAGTTATCATCATTATTGTTATTATCATTATCATAATAACCATCATGATTATGATAATAATCATGAGGATTATCACCATTACTGCTATTACTATTATCATCATTATTATGATTATCTTGATTATGATTATCAATATTACTTTTGTCATTATCATTATTATCATCATCATTATTATCGTTATCATCATTATCATTATCATTTTCATTATCATTGTTGTTATCATTATTATCGTCATTGTTATAATTATCATTACCATCATTGTTATTAATGTTACCATCATTTTTGTTATCATCATCATCATCATCATCATCATCCTCATCCTCATCCTCATCATCGTAATCATCACCACAATCGTCGGATTCATCTTTCCATGTTTTGATTAGTAAGATTATTATCATCATTATCATTAATAGTAGTAGCATATTAATCCCCTTCACTCATCTGCATTTCCTTCTGGTACAATCCGATCATGATGCTTAACCCTCCCTTCGATTCAAAAAAAAAAAAAAAAAAAAAAAAAAATCCGCACACATCACATTTCTTCGTTTAGGTTTAATTTCCTGGTGTTACCAATAGCATTATGATCCTTGTCTCCAGTTCCCTATCCCATGTTCGGCATACTCATTTCCTCGCCGTACTAAACGTCATGCTACTGGTGTTTCGTATCATTTTGGCATCTCGAGGTCACAGGGTGCACTTTGTACTAAATTTTGGGTCTGTATATTGCACTTTTGGTACGAAACGATGGGATTTCGCTGAATTATTCGTTCGGTATTGTTAGCTTAGTTTGGCTGAGATTTTGTATGGTATGATCTACTGTTGTGTGGTTATATACTGGTGATGTTATATGAACTGTACGGATATGATTGACGTGCTGAGTTATGTGTCATTGCCTGATTAAAAATATTGTATGGATACTACGCTACATTAGGCCTACAAATGGTAGGTATATATATGTGTGTATATATGTTTGTTTGTGTGTGTGTGTCTATCTATCTATCTATCTATCTATCTATATATATATATATATATATATATATATATATATATATATATATATATATATATATATGTATGTATGTATGTATATATATATATATATGTATATATATCTATATACATATATATATATATATATATATATATATATATATATATATATACATATATATATATATATATATATATATATATATATATATATATATATATATACATACATATACGTGTATGTGTTTGCGTGCTTGTCTGCGTACGCGTACACGTGTGCCAAATACCTCTTTACACTTCCCAGGACTCGGACGCAAATGCACCTTCATTGTTCAGCCTGTCTCGGTAGCAACTTTGCACCGTGAATAACCGCGTATGAGTGTTCGCAGGGGTTAAATCACGCCTCCCCCAGCGCCGCCGCCCA
>BOPN01005427.1:82500-85000 GCA_017312705.2 Penaeus japonicus
TCATCATAATTATCATTATTTTAGTATTATCATCATTATTATCATTAATGCTATTACTATAATCATTATCATCATTACCATTTTCATTACCATTACCATTACCAATATCATTATCATTATCATTATTATTATTACTATAATTATAATCATCGTTACCATTATCATTATCATTATTATCATTACTATTATAATTATCGTTATCATTATCATTATTATTATTATGATTATACTTATCATTATCATTATCATTATTATTATTATTATTATTATAATTATCATTATCATTATCAGTATCAGTATCAGTATCATTATTATTATGATTATAATTATCATTATCATTATCATTATCAGTATCATTATCATTATTATTATTATGATTATAATTATCATTATCATTATCATTATCAGTATCATTTTCATTATCATCTTCACCAATATCATCAGCCGCCGCGATGGGAAGCTATCGCGGGTATGATGCAAGAGATAATCTGTCGCCTTTTGTAGAATTATATGAAAGAACACTCGAGTAGCTTCTAGAGCTGTAACGGGCATCGCAACGCTTCTATCAGAAAAGCCATTCAAAATCAACAAGACGAAGAAGATCAAAGTTCTTGAGAGATTAGGAATGTGGAGGAAAAAAATAAAATAGGCTGATCTAGAAATAGCGTAAAAAAAAAAAATAGATAGTGAGGAGGGACGAGCATCACGAATAATTTGAACCCAGCTTCCCAAAGGGTACATCGAACCATCCATCCCAATAAAATATGAAAATAGCCGAGTATGGCATGGGAAGGGGCGGTAACGAAGCAAGAGGAACCGTCTGGAAGACAGTACTCAGTAAGAATAAGCTTGGAGAATAGGCAGCTTACTGTCGCAAAGCAAGCAAGGAAAATGGTTTCAATGGATATACTAGCAGCGTGTAGACTAATGTCTTCTGACACGCACGCACTCTGGTTGCAGACCCATTTAGAATTGAAAAAGTGATCAGAAGAATCAGAGAAAAATGTATTGTCTTGGTAACAATAACGATAATGGGAGCACAGAAACTAAGATCATGTCAGCTGAAGGACCAACGGATGGCAATCCAGCAGCCAAAATACAATCGGTTATGACACCACAAACGTCAAACAAGTAACATATGCCGGTCACCTGAAAGGAACAGAAAACAATCTTGTTTTATCTAGTTAGCATCAAAGCCATTACTTATATTTGACAGCGAAATGGAAACAATTCATGGCCAGTGGTATTTGATAGATGCCACAGGCTCTAACCGAAATTGAAAAATAAGTATGTTAAACACAAAACAGATAAAGTGGAAAGAGATAAGACGCCAATCAGACATAGAGTCCCATGCAGCTTATACAACATTCATACTCTCATACACTAACTCAAATATTGGTTAACACTGATGAAAACAACCTCAGACCTTTCGCGGTTGTTTCTATTCCCTGAGGATGTGATAAGGAATATGGTTATCTAAGCTCTCTCTCGAAAACAAATCATGGTAATGGAACGCCCACGAGAAAGATATACTAGAACAACACCCCACTTCGGAGGAATAGGCATCGCAACCCCGATGAAATGAGTTCACAGAAGATATCAAAACTCTCTGGCACTAATATCAAATAGCTTGCACTATCCGCCAACATGTAACACGTGAAAATGATGAAACGAATGAAAAGTCAACGCTATCAAGAGGATGTCACCTGAGGTAAGAAAAAAGACAAAAAAGCCTCATCTATCTTATGAATTTCAGAAAAAGGGAAAGAAAGGCTACACAGGAAACTGGAGCATCGAACCAGTCAATAACCCTAAAAAGCAAAACCAGTCTTAACTAACAGGAATTCAACAATACTGTAGTTCTTCGGTATAGTTGGTTGGTCAGCACTCACGTAGACCTTTCTATTGCACTAGCCATGCTATGTACGTACAAGAAGGGAGGCTTTGTTTGAATTCGTCATGATGATGTACGAAATATGACAACCAGAATGCTGCAAGAAACATGTCATGACATTACTAAGGCAATCAATGAGGCAATAGGGGCCGAGGGTTCGTAAGCAGAAAGTCTTCTTCGAAATCCGAATCCTCGATCACTGGACCACATATCATTGGGGGTTTAAGTTTGCATCCGAAAATATTGTTGAAAAACAAGCCGTATTCAGAAATTCTAAAATATAAATTTCAAGTCACTTTGGGAGGAATTATAATGATTTTCATTTCTTTCTATTTTTGCTATTGTTTGTTTTTCAATTTCAATTATCATTAGGATTAGTAATTGTATTTGTATGGTTATCGGTATGATCATTATAATTTTTGTTATTATTTTTACCATCAGTATGACCATAATTGTTTCTACAATAAAGCTATCATTTTAATTAATGCTAGAATGAACATATTGATCATATAAAATGTCTTCGTTTCTTGTCTTCGTGCTATGTCTATTAACTCTGACTTGTTATTTTTTGTTATAATATATTTCATTCAAAGAATTGGGTCTCCT
>BOPN01005427.1:90000-92500 GCA_017312705.2 Penaeus japonicus
TATCAATTTGGCTCCAACGTGGCTCCTGCGTATCTCAAAGTCAGACAGCAAGTCGAAAGTAACAACGCTTTATTATCTTTATAAGCCTCTTGCGGGCAGGACGGATACTGAGGAAATGCAAGCGCGCCATAAGAATGTCATTATCTGTGCTCTCTGTGTTGGAAATTACGGTCTTGGATATGAGGGCACGAGAGCCTCGGCCGTCGGAATGCGTTCTTCTTTTGGTTGCTTATCCTTTTTGGTCTTTTAATCTGCTTCTCGTGTCTCTTTCTCTGCACTGGGTGGTGTTAAAGGACTTTTTTATCATCTGTATATGAAACGGTTTGGCCAAGGTTTTCGGTATTTGCAACTATTCCTTGGAAATTATTACGTCTATGATATGGCTGGCTCTGGAGGGTCTTTCGCTTGTTGTACTTCCTTGTTAGTCTGGAGGAATTTCTGCTCGGCGGGTAGGAGGTCAAGGAGGTTAATTTTACATTTTTTTCTCTCTCTCTTGTCTTTCAGGATATGTTTTATTTCTCGGATTAAAGGGATGGCGA
This sequence comes from Penaeus japonicus, assembly GCA_017312705.2. Classification (NCBI taxonomy): domain Eukaryota; kingdom Metazoa; phylum Arthropoda; class Malacostraca; order Decapoda; family Penaeidae; genus Penaeus; species Penaeus japonicus. The sequence continues at coordinate 90,540 of BOPN01005427.1, forward strand.
TTTCGTTTTATTTATGAACAGTATATACAATGTGTGTGTGTGTGTGCGCGCGCGCGCGGGACAAGTTTGGTGCCACCATACATACGTTATATTTTATGTAAACTTCAACTTTTATGAGCAACCCCTGAGGAAAATCTCTGGCAATTATGAGGAAAATAGAATAAAAATAAAAACAATGGTAGTGTGGTTGTTGGTTTTTAAAGGCACGTAGGTGTGCCTGGTTTCTCCTTTTGGTGTATGGATTATGGTAAAGAATCTCCCTTTTCACATTTATTGACTAACTGACATGTAACGAAAATAACGGCTTATGAATAATGAATTCATGGTTAAGTCTACTCATTTTAAATAGTTATGATCGAACTTATTTACCTGGCCGTCAGCCCTCATGACACATAATACAAACATAATGAAATATGACCGCTGCTCCTATTTCCCTATCTCTTACTATTAACGATTTGTTCTTTCTCTTTATTTTCTTAATACCGACCGGATATTGACCTATACATACCACTGCCTTCTATGACGAACCTCGATCTTAATCCCTTTCACACAACACGAAGATAAAACCGTTAGAGGCAAGCAAGGCTTTGGCCGCAGCTAAGGACGCGTCTCGGGCCAGTTATCTGCTCGGAGATCCAAGGAAGCAAAAGTGCGACCCCCGTTTTCCTTATCCTTGTTTATTCGACCCGCTAATTCAGATTACTATTTTACTTTACGCGCAGAGTCTACAGTGCTAAATGTTGATATATTCATATTAAGCAAGGGTATCAGTGATATCGTGTGTGTGACTCAGATGGTTTGTATTTCATGACAATTTAAAACGACCGTGTTTGTAAACGTTTTAAATAAGTGTCCTGTCTTAACTAATCAGGACATACATATATATATATATATGTACACACACACACACACACACATACACACACACACACATATATAATGTGTGTGTATGTGTACATAGTCAAAATAGGAACAAAGCAGGATATTACTTTCCTTCTTGTCTAGATTGGGGTCTGTTGATATATATATATATATATATATATATATATATATATATATATATATTTGTATATATACATATATATACATCTACATACATACATATATATATATATATATATATATATATATATATACATATATACATATATATATATTATATACGTGTGTGTGTGTGTTGGTGTGTCTACATATATATATACATATATATACATAGACATATATATATATATATATATATATATATATATATATATATATATATATATATATATATATATTACATGCGTGTATGCATGTAATATATATATGTGTGTATGTCTGTCTGTGTGTGTGGGCAATGGATGCCTTGCACTACCAAGCAGAGACACCTGAAATCAATAAACGAGAAAGATTTAATCCTGCCAGATTAGCGGAGGGGAGACCCGTAGAGAGATGCTGCAGTAAACTCCAGACTTTTAAGTGAGAGGTTTTCTTCTTTTCTCTCTGTACGTTAAGATACATCGACTTTCTTCTCTTTCCTCATCGTCTAATTAACTACATTTGGAGAAGTAGAAGTGTTTTTGGTAATGAAAAGCATAAATTTCAGTATGTTCAGAATGTCGTGAACTTGTTGAAAAGTAGCATCAGCATCTTGGTTAATTATACTCAGTATCAATTGAGAAGCAACGAAAAAGCGCTGGCGAGCATTTTCGTACAGAAAATAATTTCATAATGAAAACTAAAACGTATAACAATTTTATATAAGTTCTTTGATTGTGAATAATATCACAACTAATGTTTATTATTACAACAGCAACTGCTATGATGATAATAACAATAGTGAATGTAATGATGATAATGATAAGAACAATGATGGTGATGATGATAATAATTATGATAGCAATAATAGTAATGATGATACAATAATAACGATAATGCTGATTGCATTGATAATAATGATGATTATAATAATAACACTA
>BOPN01005428.1:7500-10000 GCA_017312705.2 Penaeus japonicus
TAAGAAAGTCTCATAACAATAAACAGCGACAAAGAAAGACAAGGCAAGGCATAATTCTAGAAAATATATATATCAAGAGGGAGAGACAATTACAAATAAAGGAAAGAAAAAAAGGATAAAATGGCTTAGAAAGAAAGAAAATACAAATTAAAAATGAAAAAAGAGAAGAGAAAAAAAAATAAATCGAGAAAATTATATTTATATATCTTGGAGTAAAAAAGAAAGAAAGAAAAAAACTTTGAAGTGAGAGACAAATGAATTTTCGCACGCAATCACTGCTCGTACATCTGGCAACATTCAAAATTAGACACAGGCAGTGAGAAAGTGAGAGAGTGAGAGAGAAAGAGAAAGAGAGAGAGAGAGTGAGAGAGAGAGAGAGAGAGAGGGAGAGAGAGAGAGAGAGAGAGAGAGAGAGAGAGAGAGAGAGAGAGAGAGAGAGAGAGAGAGAGAGAGAGAGAGAGAGAGAGAGAGAGAGAGAGAGAGAGAGAGAGAGAGAGAGAGAGAGAGAGAGAGAGAGAGAGAGAGAGAGAGAGAGAGAGAAGGAGAGGCACAGAAAGAAACAGATAAAGAGAGAGAGAGAGAAGAAGAGAGGCACAGAAAGAAACAGATAAAGAGCGAGAGAGAGAGAGAGAGAGAGAGAGAGAGAGAGAGAGAGAGAGAGAGAGAGAGAGAGAGAGAGAGAGAGAGAGAGAGAGAGAGAGAGAGAGAGAGATAAGAGGGGAGGAGCAGAAAGAAAACAGGTAGAGAGAGAGAGAAAGAGAGACAAGAGGGCAGGTACAGAAAGGAACAGGTGTAGAGAGAGAGAGAAAGATAAGAGGGCAAGAACAGAAAAAAGAGGTAAAGAGAAAGAGAGAGAGAAAGAGAGACAAGAGGGCAGGTACAGAAAGGAACAGGTGTAGAGAGAGAGAGAAAGATAAGAGGGCAAGAACAGAAAAAAGAGGTAAAGAGAAAGAGAGAGAGAAAGAGAGAGAGAAAGAGAGAGAGAAAGAGAGAGAGAGAGAGAGAGAGAGAGAGAGAGAGAGAGAGAGAGAGAGAGAGAGAGAGAGAGAGAGAGAGAGAGAGAGAGAGAGATAGCAGACAGACAAACAAACAAACAAAAAAGGAAAGAGCGAGAGACAAAATTCCAAGACTACCAACTTGGTGGAAGACGCACACCATACACATTTTCGTCTCTCGAGACACACTCCCTGAACCCTGGAGGAGATACATGAGGGGAGAGGGGGTGGGGGTGGGGGTACATGGAGTGGGGGAAGGAGAAGTGGAAGCAGTGAGGGTGGACAGGAGGGGGGGGGGGAGGGGCTGGAGAAAGACAAGTGGGGTCTCGAGAAGGTAAATGAGCCTTAGATCAGGTACACATGTTCTAAATCAAGTACAGAGTCTCTACATCAACTACACTGGCGTTGGATCGCGTGCCTGAACCTCTGCCCTGAAATAAAGGCTTTAAATCAACCATATGGATTCTGAAACCCATCTATAAATTCTTTTTTTGTATCAGCTAAAGCGTGTGAGTTTTTCCCCTTATCTATTTTTGGCTTTTAGAACACGTGAATAAGTTATAGACGGCGTTTTTGTCAGCAGGTTCATTCTTAGGATTCGGAACACTCTCCGAAGCAAGGACACGAAGCCATGATCAAAGGCATGGATATTTAAAGCACTTTTATAGGATAATATAACAATAGGGAATTCTGAGGTCAGCAGCTCTACGATCGACACTGCCCTGGATGCAATGACAGCTCCAAAATGAGTACAACATCAGCTCTGTTATCGGTATAGAAAAGAGCACATCGGCAGCACCAAAACAAATACAGCAATAAGTAAATCCGCTGATGTCAGGAGATGAATAATACAAGAGCAACTCTAAAACGATGGTACCCCATTAGTTAAAGGAAGTGCACAGCACTGAATAGAACATCAACTCTTCTATAATGGGTACATCAATGACTATGAAAACAGGTCAAAATAGGTACACCAACTCATTTAGGGGAACGAATGCATCACCATTTCCAGAGTACATCATCTCCTAAACGTCACAGCACTTGGTGCAGCATCAGCAGCTCCAAAGTGGGTACAGCGGAGGGTGTAGCAGCTCATCTGAGGGGAGAGAGGCGGGTCTGTTGCACCGCCAGGAGGTCCTGTCAACGCCAGTCATCAGGATCTCATCTGTCTTACGGATTGCAAAAGAGGGCGACGGAGGAGGGCGAGTGGAAAAGGAGAGAGGGGAGTGGGGTATAAGAAGGGGGAGGAAAGGATGATAAAAGGAGGAAGTGGATAAGGAAAACGGGGAAGAGGAAGGGGGAAGGGGGAGGAAAGGATGAGGAACATGGAAAAAAAAGAATAGGGAAGAGAGAAGGAAATCAGGTTGAAGAGGAGAGGTGAAGGAATAAGAAAAGAGAAGCTCCTCCTCCTCCCCTCTCCTCCCTTCCACCAAACCCCCCTCTTCCCCCTCATCTACGCCCCCTAACCATCTCCCTCGCTTAAATCCCCTCTCCCTCTGTCTTAA
>BOPN01005428.1:40000-42500 GCA_017312705.2 Penaeus japonicus
TACCTTTTTTTCCCAGTTTCGACTATTTTTCCTGTTTTTTTTTTTTTTCTTTTTTTTTCGCTCACCGGGTCACGCTGCCTATGAGTGGATGTGTAGGAGTTTATTTATACAGAAGATCAGCCTTGTAAGGAGGGCGAAAGGATGGGGTGGGGGGGATAGGGAGGGGGGTTAAGGAAAGGAAAGGAGAGGGGGAGGGGGAAGGGCGAAAGGAGGGGGGCGGGGATGGGGAGGGGTGAGGGTTAAGGAAAGGAGAGGGGGGGAGGAAAGATTGTAGGGGGGAGGGGGGTGTTAGAGGACGGGGGTGGGGATGGGGTTTTAAGGAAAGGGACAGGGATGGGGTGGGGTGGGGGTTAAGGGAAGGAGAGGGGGAGTGGGAAGTGCGAGAGGAGGGGGGAGGCGGGGATGGGGAGGAGAGGGAGTAAGATAGAAGGAGAGGGAGAGTTAAATGATGGACGGATGGAATGGTTAAGAAGAGAGAATGAGGAGAGAGAAGGGGGGGAGGGGTAGATGCTAAGGAATGGAGGGAGGAGGGAAGAAGGGAGGGGTTGCAGAAGAGTTAATTTCTACCGATCGACCATCCACCTTGGGGGGGGGGGGGGGGGGGCTTTTGCTTTTGTTTTTATTGTTGATTTGTCTTTCACGTCAGATATTATCTTTGTTATTACCTATATTAGAATTCTGATTATTACTATCATTATTATTGTCATTATCTTTGTTATTACCATCACTTTTAACTTCATAATACTTGACATTATTATTGGCTTTGCTATAATACTATAAAAATATAAAAATAATAATAATGATAATGGTACTAGTAATAATAACTCTAATAAAGATAATGACAATAATGATAATAATGGTAACAATAATAATAACGTCGATACTGAAAACGAGAATGATAATAATAATAAAGATAACAATGGTCATAACGCTAATATCAATAATAAAAACGATCTGTATATATATATGTATATATATATATATATATATATATATATATATATATTTATTTATTTATAATTCAATCTTTTTTTTTCATCTTTTCATTTCTTCCATTCTTCTTTTTTTTACTCCTTTTTTCTCTTTTCCTTTTCGAGGTGTGAACGAAACGAAATGACTCACCCAATGTAGAAAGCGTCATGCTTCGAACTAAATGGAAAAGCAGTGTGTCTTTTCCCCCTTTGATTGATCACGTGACTGCTCGTGAAAGGGCAGAGAGTGTGGCTCAGTGGGAGTAAGAGTAACGTGAAGGTGATATGAAGATAGAGTAGCCATATATTTTTTTTTCTGAAAAAAACGAATAATTTTCTTTTAAATAATGATTATTTTTTTTAAATAGAGAGAACGAGGTTATTCGTTTTTTTTTTTTTTTTTTTTTTTTTTTTTTTTTTTTTTTTTTTTTTTTTTTTTTTTTACACAAAAGTAGTAACTACTTGATGTATGATTTTTTATAAAGGTTGGAACAGAGTTATATCTAAAAAAAATAATCTAAGCTATATTTAAGCGGAACCAGGTTATCTCAAAGTATTATTCAATTACAACAAGTTATATTTTGTGTAAATAGAACCGAGCCATTTGTTTTCCATAAGTTAGATTTTAGTAAAATAAAATTATCTAAACATCTAGCAAAAAGGCAAAGGTTTGTTTTATTCATCCTGTTCCATTCACCCTATTCCATTCACCCTGTTCTGTTCACCCTGATCTATTCACCCTGTTATAATCACACTGTTCTATCCACCCTAATCTATTCATCCTATTCTATTCACACTGTTCTAGTCACCCTATTCTATTCACCCAGTTCTAGTCACCCTGATCTATTCACCCTGTATCTGCCACACCCTTAACCCGCCTCCCTTAGCCTGACCTCTTGCTCATCGACTTTTTCTAGAGACCCTCATTAAGTTCGTAAACACTAGCCATCATTCCTCTTACACATCACTCAATATCTATTGATGTCAAACACTGAATTTGATTGGTGAGGGACTGCTCTTAAACTGTGTGCTTCGAGCAAAACAAAATAGAGAAAATAAGAAATATAAAGAGGGAAAGTAAGAACAAAGAATAATATAAGAAGTAAGAGGAAAAAATGGAGAGAAAATGAAAGAAAGCGAAGATAGAAATAGGAAATAATGAAATAATCATATGCATACACACACACACACACACACACACACACACACACACACACACACACACACACACACATATATATATATATATATACATACATATGTATATATCATATAAAGCTAGGCGCCCACAATGATTAGGAAAGAGTTTGTTCTGTGTAAATATGTTTTACTGATGGCTTTAGGTCGTTGAAAAGGAGGTCGACGTATTAATTTGGATAATAATGACTGCCTATGGGGATGGTGTCTGGCACTGTACTCCGTGAAGCATAGTGTGTTGAATCATTTCATGTACCATATAAATGTAACGTAGAGAATTATCACTGTAGATATAATGTTGCAATTTCTTGAGTGCAGAGTGTATTTTTATC
>BOPN01005428.1:44147-49147 GCA_017312705.2 Penaeus japonicus
AGAGGAGAGAGAGAGAGAGAGAGAGAGAGAGAGAGAGAGAGAGAGAGAGAGAGACAGAGACAGAGAGAGAGAGGGAAAGAGAGACTAGGTTAAATTAAATCTCTTTCCTCCCTCCCTCCCTCCCTCCCTCTCTCCCTTCCCTCCCTTCCCTCCCTTCCCTCCCCTCCCTCCCTCCCTCCTTCCCTCCCCACCCCCCTCTCTAACACATACTGTACATACACGCTCGCACACTCACCAACAAACAAACTCAAGTGATTCTGATTGTGGTAATTAATTTGTAATTCCGAAACTCAACGACATAATTTGACAGCTTAATCCATCCCGCCATTAAGCAACTGTTCGCCGACCTAACCTCCTGCTCGGCCATGTTCTAACTTGGGTTTCGCTCCGGGGTCCCAGTAATGAAGAGATGCGGCAGTACTTTAACGCAGGGCATAAAATATTCAGTTATCTCTCCCTTTCTCTCGGTCTCTCTGTGTCTTTCTCTTTTTTCTTTTTCTCTGCTTTTGTCTCTGTCTCTTTCTCTCTCTTTCTGTCTTTTTCTCTTTCTTTTTCTTTCTTTCTCTCTCTCTCTCTCTCTCTCTCTCTCTCTCTCTCTCTCTCTCTCTCTCTCTCTCTCTCTCTCTCTCTCTCTAAGAAGGAGAAGGAGAAGGAGAAGGAGAAGGAGAAGGAGAAGGAGAAGGAGAAGGAGAAGGAGAAGGAGAAGGAGAAGGAGAAGGAGAAGGAGAAGGAGAAGGAGAAGGAGAAGGAGAAGGAGAAGGAGAAGGAGAAGGAGAAGGAGAAGGAGAAGGAGAAGGAGAAGGAGAAGGAGAAGGAGAAGGAGAAGGAGAAGGAGAAGGAGAAGGAGAAGGAGAAGGAGAAGGAGAAGGAGAAGGAGAAGGAGAAGGAGAAGGAGAAGGAGAAGGAGAAGGAGAAGGAGAAGGAGAAGGAGAAGGAGAAGGAGAAGGAGAAGGAGAAGGAGAAGGAGAAGGAGAAGGAGAAGGAGAAGGAGAAGGAGAAGGAGAAGGAGAAGGAGAAGGAGAAGGAGAAGGAGAAGGAGAAGGAGAAGGAGAAGGAGAAGGAGAAGGAGAAGGAGAAGGAGAAGGAGAAGGAGAAGGAGAAGGAGAAGGAGAAGGAGAAGGAGAAGGAGAAGGAGAAGGAGAAGGAGAAGGAGAAGGAGAAGGAGAAGGAGAAGGAGAAGGAGAAGGAGAAGGAGAAGGAGAAGGAGAAGGAGAAGGAGAAGGAGAAGGAGAAGGAGAAGGAGAAGGAGAAGGAGAAGGAGAAGGAGAAGGAGAAGGAGAAGGAGAAGGAGAAGGAGAAGGAGAAGGAGAAGGAGAAGGAGAAGGAGAAGGAGAAGGAGAAGGAGAAGGAGAAGGAGAAGGAGAAGGAGAAGGAGAAGGAGAAGGAGAAGGAGAAGGAGAAGGAGAAGGAGAAGGAGAAGGAGAAGGAGAAGGAGAAGGAGAAGGAGAAGGAGAAGGAGAAGGAGAAGGAGAAGGAGAAGGAGAAGGAGAAGGAGAAGGAGAAGGAGAAGGAGAAGGAGAAGGAGAAGGAGAAGGAGAAGGAGAAGGAGAAGGAGAAGGAGAAGGAGAAGGAGAAGGAGAAGGAGAAGGAGAAGGAGAAGGAGAAGGAGAAGGAGAAGGAGAAGGAGAAGGAGAAGGAGAAGGAGAAGGAGAAGGAGAAGGAGAAGGAGAAGGAGAAGGAGAAGGAGAAGGAGAAGGAGAAGGAGAAGGAGAAGGAGAAGGAGAAGGAGAAGGAGAAGGAGAAGGAGAAGGAGAAGGAGAAGGAGAAGGAGAAGGAGAAGGAGAAGGAGAAGGAGAAGGAGAAGGAGAAGGAGAAGGAGAAGGAGAAGGAGAAGGAGAAGGAGAAGGAGAAGGAGAAGGAGAAGGAGAAGGAGAAGGAGAAGGAGAAGGAGAAGGAGAAGGAGAAGGAGAAGGAGAAGGAGAAGGAGAAGGAGAAGGAGAAGGAGAAGGAGAAGGAGAAGGAGAAGGAGAAGGAGAAGGAGAAGGAGAAGGAGAAGGAGAAGGAGAAGGAGAAGGAGAAGGAGAAGGAGAAGGAGAAGGAGAAGGAGAAGGAGAAGGAGAAGGAGAAGGAGAAGGAGAAGGAGAAGGAGAAGGAGAAGGAGAAGGAGAAGGAGAAGGAGAAGGAGAAGGAGAAGGAGAAGGAGAAGGAGAAGGAGAAGGAGAAGGAGAAGGAGAAGGAGAAGGAGAAGGAGAAGGAGAAGGAGAAGGAGAAGGAGAAGGAGAAGGAGAAAGAGAAAGAGAGAGAGAGAGAGAGATCTATCAGTAGTAATAACAATGGGAGATAACGATGAAAAGGAAGACACAATTTGATAATGACAATGAAATTAATGAGGATAATAATGATAGTAGTAGTAGAAAATAGAAGAAAAACCGAGGCAAAGCGACCTCTGCTATTTGAGTGGATCATTTTACATCTATTTTGGCAACTTGCGGTCGGGAAACACCTGCCTGTTCTCCTACAGCTGTTATTCGTCTGCATGTTTGACTGTGTGTTTGTTTGGATTGCTGGTCTCTTGGATGGTCAAATTATGCTTTTGTATTTATTCATGTTTATTTGCTTGTTCCCTTTATTTTTAGCTTTATCTTCTTTCTTATTTTCTTCTCCTTTTAATCTTTATCTATTCATCTATCATTTTTATTTCATTTTTCTTTTCTTTTTTAAGTTGTCTGGGCTTTCGTTTTAGACAGCGAAGGTTATCACTATCGTTTTTGGTTCTTCTCTCCTCATCTCTTCTTGTTCTCTTAGTCTAATTCTTTATGCTTTTCTGACTTCGTTCCTTAATCCATCTCTTTCTTCCTCCTCTTCCTATTCCTATCTCCCCTTTTCCCTCATTTTCTTTCCCCTATTCTCTCTCTTTCTTTCCACTCCTCTCTACCCCTCCCCCCTCCCCCTTTCTCTCAACCTCTCCCTTTCCTTCTCTTTTCTTATTCCTCCTTTCCTCTCTCTGCTTCCTTTCTCGTCTTCTCCAGCTTCCTCCCTTCTTCTTTCCCGCGCCCTTCCTCTCCTTCCCTCCCTCTTCCCTTTACCCTCTTCCTCCCTCCTTATCACCCTCTTCTTGTTCCTTCCTCCTTCTCCCTCCCTCCCTTCTCTTCCTCTTCCGTCTCTACCTCTTCTCCCTTCTACTCGCCCTCTCCTTCTTTTTTCTTCCTTTTCGCCCTCTCCTTCTCCCCCCTCTTTCTCGCCCTCTCCTTCTTCTTTCTTCCTTTTCGCCCTCTCCTTCTTCTTTCTTCCTTTTCGCCCTCTCCTTCTTCCTCCCTCTTTCTCCCTCCCTCCTTCTCTCCTTCTCCTTCTTCCTCCCTCCTTCTTCCCCCCTCTTTCTCCCTCCCTCCTTCTTCCTCCCTCTCTCCGTAGCCAATCAATCCCTCACCATTCCATTTAACGCGTGTATCAAAGTATAATCTATGATCTCTGGGTAATCTATACCCTTTCAATGCACGGTTCCTTCACTGTACTTGTCGGTCTTCAGTGAGGTAAGTTACAAAGTTACAGAGCTCTCTCTCTCTCTCTTTCTCTTTCTCTCGCTTTCTCTGTCTTACTCTTCCACTTTCTATTGTTTTCTCTTTTTTTTCTTCGCTTTCTATGTTTCTTTCTGTTTAATGCCTTTTATAATGATTCTTTTTCAAATTTCTCTTCTCTTCTTCTTCCTTGCTTTTTCGTATTCTTCTTCTCTACTTATTTCCTCTCTCTCTCTCTCTCTCTCTTTCTCTCTCCCTCTCTGTCTCTGTCTCTGTCTCTGTCTCTGTCTCTGTCTCTGTCTCTCTCTCTCTCTCTCTCTCTCTCTCTCTCTCTCTCTCTCTCTCTCTCTCTCTCTCTCTCTCTCTCTCTCTCTCTCTCTCTCTCTCTCTCTCTCTCTCTCTCTCTCTCTCTCTCTCTCTCTCTCTCTCTCTCTCTCTCTCTCTCTCTTACTCTCTCTCTCTCTCTCTCTCCCTCTCACTCTCTCTCTCTCCCTTTCTCTCAACTCACTCAATCCCAGAATAATCATAGATAACAGCCTAGAAAAATTAAGACTTTAAGGATCATGCATTTATAACCTAATTCTCCTACAAGTGATATTTACATGCATAATGAGATAAGCTTAAATCTGTGCATTCGCTCTCGTCATATTACAGAAGACGTGAATGAGGGATGTCAAGTAAGACTAGTAAAGACTCGAAAACGTAACACTGAACTACGAAGCGTTAAATACTAGTTACACAACGGAGAAGTGTTAAGTGTGAGTTATGCGCGTGATTTATATTTTGGGATGTGTGTATTCTTCGAAGGCTAGTTATATCTCGATGTAGATTGGGTAAAGGTGATAGTAATGATGTTGATAAATGGTGAGGATAATTTATAATAAATATCATCGCCATCGTTATTATTATTGTTATTATTGTTATCATCGTCATTGGTTTCATTACATTGGAAGGAGAAAAATAGGAAGAAGAACAATAAAGAAAGGAATAATGACAACAACAACATAATACAAACAAAAACAAATGAATAACAACCAACAACAATGACAACAACAAGCAACAATGATAATGATAAATACACATGACAAAACCGTATAAAAAAGAAGAGAGAGAAAAAAAAAAACATAAATACATTAAAAACCCATTACAACAGCATTCAAACGCATTCCCACATTAAAAAAAACAGTGACATTAAAAAAAAAAAAAAAATTCCACGACGCACTCCAAAAAACAAAACACAAACGACATGCGCACTCTCGGCACACAACAAGATTCCCCGCGAAGATATAACATAGGTCGACAGATCCATCGAGCCGTGAGAGAAATTCTATCCCGAGATTTTCTTAAGACAAGACTGTAAGACTGTAAGAGAGACTGTAAGAATGTGTTTCAGGTACGGCGTGGGGGGGGGGGGGGGGGGGGGGGGGGGGGGGGAAGGAGAAGTGCTAACGTAAGTTGTGGGAGGACTGGTGGAGGGAGGAAGGGATGGAGAAAGATAGAGAAAGAGAGATAGATAGAATGAGAAAGAGAGAGAGAAAGAGAGAG
>BOPN01005428.1:76647-79147 GCA_017312705.2 Penaeus japonicus
ATCATCTGAACACACGATTAAAAATGTTCTGAAGGTGAGGGTTGACGATGAAGAACACCGGATGTTCATTAAGTATGAATGCTAACGAATGCAAGGGGGAAAGGGGTAGGTAGTGAGAGGGGGGAGGGGGAACTTGATCATTTTTGTTCAAGAACATTTCTTCAGTTCCATTTCCACGGCTTTGTGGATTATAATCATCTTCAATGTTATTTATATCTTAAACTAAACTATATTATTATCAATATGGGCATTTTGGCGTTTAGATATTAACTCCAGGTCTGTTGCTCTCTCTCTCTCTATTTCTCTCTCTCGCTCTCTCTCCTTCTCTCTCTTTCTCTATCTCCCTTTCTCTCTCTCTCTCTCTCGCTCTCTCTCTCTCCTATCCGTAGCGCACCAATCCATTCAGTTCCTTCTTGTCCTCCGTCTTATTCTTCATCTGTCACTTCCTGTCTATCTCTTTCCTTCCCTTGTCTCAAATGTATCCAATTTTCCGTGACTTTTAATGTCAGCAAGCAAGCGTCGTAGAGGTCGCTAGGATATAAAGTCTTCCTAAGCGTTAACTTCACCGGACTTTTTTTCATTCTTTCTTTATCATTTTTCCTTCTTTTCTTTCTTTCTTTCTGTTAAAGTTGTCCTTTGATAAGTTTATGATGTCGCAGCTACATTATTTTGTCCGTCTGTGGAGTCACGTTTTGTGTGATGCATCGTTAAAAATTTGAATGCGTTATTCGAGGCGTTTAATCTGTTCTTAATCTGCGAAACTTATATTTTTCATTTTCATTTTTTTCCGAATCATGCAAACACCGTATTCTTTTGACTTAATGTGGATTTGCATGATTTTACAAACGAATTATCTCTCATTAATCCACTTACGAATTCGTTTTTAAAAAGTATGTCAAGCATATCTTATTTTGAAAAAGTGGTGTGCATGATATCTAAAATTAATTATAAAGTTCGTTAGATTAGAAGTCTATTATGTTAGATAAGGGTTTTCCCATTTTCTGTGAAATGAAATCGTTGGAATCCGTTTTCTACGTGGAAAAGAATCTGTGGAAACCCATTTTCTACATTGAAAAAGTTTCTGGAAATCTGTTTTCACTACAGGAAAAAATGAAGAAAGGGGTTCCTTAATAGACATTTCTTATGTACATAAAAAAAAAAAAAAAATTCTAAAACCATCTGCATAGGAAAACAATCTAGAAACCCATTGTCGATTCTGAAAAATAATAAAAATATAAAACACATTCTTAAATTCCGTTTTCTTTCGGTTATCCCTCTTGCCCCCAACAAAGGCAAAAGTATATTAAGATCTTGCCATTCTAAAAGCGAAGTGAAAATCCATTTAATCTTAAGACCAGTTCACTTCGTTGGTAATTTACTCTTGCTCTGGTTCTTGGTCCGGCTGAATTTTACGACCGCGAGATCAGAAGAAGTGTAAGAGAAAAGTGATATGAAATATGATGGCGGAGTCACCCCTTAACTTCACAACGACAAGGAACCTTTTAAATAAGTTCTTGTCGTATTTTCTCTCTCTATTTCTTTCTCTCTTTATTCTTTTAACATCGTCTCTTATCTTTTTTATATCTATTGTAATCTAAGTCTTCCTTTCATGTTGTTTTAGGCAAATGATATTGGAATCTAAATTGTGGCGGTTATCTTTTAAAATCTGATCAGCTGGAATTGCTGTCACGAACGGCTTTCAGATGCGTTCGAACATAACGATCTTTTTAAATTGCGAATCATTATGGTAGTGGTGATGGTATTAATGATATCAATTGTGATAGTAATCAGCATCACCTGTATTCAAATTCATTGACTTAATCATTTCTATTATTATTCGTATCATCATAATCATTATCATTCTTTATATTGTTAGTATTAATATCATCACTGTCATTGTTATCTTCAGAATTATTGTTTCAAGTATTTTTCTTACCCCCTCCCCCTCTCTCTCTCTCTCTCTCTCACCCTCCTTCCCACCCTCTTTCTTATTTCATCTATCTCTACTCCCATCTTCCTCTCCATCCTCCTTCTCTTCCTCCCCGTTCACCCTCCTTCCTCTTCCTCCTTCTCTCTTCCCCCTCCCCCCTCTTACCCGAAAAAGCGACGGGTGCAAAGATGCATACCAACTAGCTTTTATATCCATATATATGTGTGTGTGTGTGTGTCTGTGTATATATATATGTACTGTATATATAAGAGCATTTATCTGGCCGTGTGTTGGGGGGTGAGGGCAGGTGTGCATACAGGAATACGACAAGAAATGTTCCCTTTTATAGCTTTATTTTCCCTTTATTGTGATGCATAGATGCTAATTCGAGTGCATCTGTCTTGTTTTCATTAGTGTGGACTCGGTGCCTTAGATTTGAGGCACTTGGGGGTGGGGGTGGGGGTGGGGGTGGGGGGGGGGTAGTTGGTATTTACGTTAGGCTTGGGTGGTTGGATTTTTTTTCCTTCTTTTGTCTTTTTCCTCTTCCCTATCCTTCCCACATATACATGT
>BOPN01005428.1:86647-89147 GCA_017312705.2 Penaeus japonicus
AGAGAAAGAAAGAAAGAAAAAGAAAGAGAGAGAGAAAGAGAAAGAGATAGACATCCACACACACTAACACACACAGACACTCAATCAAACAGACACACGTTCCCATACACACAGACACACACACACCACAGCACCACACACTCACCGAGTCCAGTAATCACAACAGTTTACTCCCAACTTGACAATTTCACAGAGAAAAATTGAAGGTTTGTTTACCTTTCTCCTTACTACGCGCGCAGGTAAATATATGCGTCAATTTTACTTGTCAATGTTAGTACCTGTTCCTATGTTCACTAAAAACTTTTGATAGTACATGTAGTTTGTAGTATATTTGGTTGAATTACTTGTGTGTGTGTGTTTAATCGTGGGGGGGGGGGGAGCTGGTATGTGGGAGTAGCCTGTCTATGTGTATGTGTGTGTTTTGTATTTGTTTACGAGGTAGAGAGAAAGAGAGACAAAGAGAAAGCAGGTAAAGAGAGAAAGAGAGAGATTGAGAGAAATAGATAGATAGATAGAGAGAGAGAGAGAGAAAGGCAGAGAGATAGATGAAGAAGAAAGAAAATAAGGTTTGGCTCTTTATAACAATATTTACACAAACTTCAGGGAAACAAAACTCGGAGGTGGCTGCGCACAGACGATAGCCAGTCTTCACCTGTAAGGCACCTGGCTTTACTAACCTTGTTCTCGCTAGACCATAATATTTATCAAATCATGCATTATCAAAGTATACCGATATATGTCGCTTGGTATTTATTTATAGCAGTTTTCTTTCCCTGAACTTTTTTTTATCTTCATCTACACATACACTGATGTGTATATACATATATCTATATACATATGCATACATACATACATACATATATATATGTATATATATATATATATATATATATATATATATATATATATATATATATATATATATATATATATTTACAAGCTAAACAACCTTACAACACTTATCAACCGAGCATATAACATCTGTTCTACTTGGACCAGTTTTCGTAAAGAAGTTTCATTCTTAAAGGATTATTTCACTACAAATGGGTACCCTATTTTATAAAGATCTACGCAATTTCCTGTGTCAGAAATTCCACCCGAAACCTGTACCAACCACAGTCAACAAAAACATTAAATATATAAAACTTCCATATATGGGCGGTCTTAATTTTGATCTTAGAAAATCATTAAATAAAATTCTCAGACAATGCTATCCTCAGATCTGTTTTCGGTTTGTTTTTTTACAATTCTAATACTATCGGAAATTTCATTAAGAAAAGAGAAAAGTGCGACTCTGAACTAAGTTCGAATATGGGTTACCTTTTTACGTGGGGTCAACCTCACGATGGCTCCGTCACCGCATTCTCGAACACAAAGGCAAGTCAATCAGGACAGGCCTACAGCTGAGTAAACCATCCTTCTCGGCAATTAGAGAGCATTCTCACCTCCATAATCACCCTTTTAGCAATCCTGATTTCAAAATCTTAACCTCCCACCTAAACAGATTTGATCTGATCATAGCAGTGTCACTTCACATCCTAACCATGAAACCACAACTGAACAATACTTCCACTGCAACCGCCCTGTTTACCATTTCAACTACCAACCACCCATTTCTTTGGTTAGTACCTTTTACTTGCTTTTTTGTCTGTGGTGTTTTGATGATTTTCGTGTTTTTTAATTCTGTATTCTTATAGGTTTTAATGTTTTGGAATTAACTTTTCTCTGTTTTCCTTTTGTTATAGCACTGATGATGGATATTGCATCTCCGAAACGTTTGTAATTCTCAAAATGAAGTTCTTCTCAGCCGTGTTGGTTTACCTCTTCCTTCTCTCTCTCTCTCTCTCTCTCTCTCTCTCTCTCTCTCTCTCTCTCTCTCTCTCTCTATATATATATATATATATATATATATATATATATATAAACACACACACACACACACACACACACACACACACACACACACACACACACACACACACACACACACACATATATATATATATATATATATATATATATATATATATATATCCATACATATATATATATATATCCATATATATATATATATATATATATATATATATACATATCCATATATATATATATATATATATATATATATATATATATATACATATATATATATTCACACATATATGTATTTATCTATCTATCTATCTATATATATATACATATATATGTGTGTCTGTGTGTTTGTGTGTGTGTATATGTATGTATGTATGCACTCATGTACGTATTATATTTACACCCGAACTAAAACCTGCCTTTCTTACCCGGAGAATTCCCAGCGTCAACGTAAATATTTAATTCTGTAGCAGTGTCTTCCAAAGTTTCCCCCAAGAAAGAAGAAAAAGAAAAAAGAAATAAAGTAATGAACAAGGAGAATCTCTTCGATTTGCTTAATATCACGAAACTCCATAAATTCCGTCTCCGGTATATTTCGTGAGAGATTTTGTGTGCACTATCTGTCCGG
>BOPN01005429.1:0-2500 GCA_017312705.2 Penaeus japonicus
CACGCATATATATACATATATATATATATATATATATATATATATATATATTTATTCGAATAATTGCTTTAGGCAAGAAATGCGACTTGATTCACATACGTAGCATTTCTCGGCAAGATCAGATCAAGGTAGAACAAGCATTCAGTTCCTGCAAATCGCTTTAATACGTTTTAAAATCTGCGAACGCGAGGATTTATATGTAAATTGCATCAAATGGTTCACTCTACTGTAACTCACCTAGCAGCGCCTCCCTACTTTGCACCTGCGGCGTGGCAGTATCGAAGCAGGCATTTCACTGACGAACAAATCTTGGACTGACAAATTTTGCATCGGCGACACATTGAGGATCTCCCTAATTTCATTATTTACATTGATCATACACTGCGATAACAGAAACAACTGAAAATGTCCCTTTGGAGGAAATTTTACATCGAAACTGAAAAAAATACAAATCTTTATAATGCTTGTATTCTGGACATGATTATATTCTGGTAAAAAAAACAATCAAGTTTTTTTTTGTTTTTTTTTGTAAACTGACTTTATTTGACAGATGTCACTGTTAATGTTTACATCTATTCCGCATTCAGTAATATAGGCAGTTCTTGTTTTTTCATCAAAATATAATTGTTCACCAGGCCACCATCGCGACCAAGGAAAGAGGTTTATATTTTTGCTTTCGATTATGATTTAATGACGTATATCATTCTTAACTGGTGCCTTGAACATCACGTTTGATATGGGACGTATACAAAATCAAATCCATTTAATAGGCAAGTCAGATTTTCGAACTGAACATTAGGCATTTCAGGCTGTGGGAATAGTGTGAAGGCAGAAAAAAAGTTAATGCTTTATACAGAATACAGAATATTTCTTAGAATGCAAGAATGCTGATTGCATGCAACAACTACTCAAAATCAAATGGTTGAATAAGGATATATGAAGAATATTTTCGTTCGATATTTTCATATTTACGTAAAAAAAAAAGAAGAAAGAAACAGATGAACAGCAAAATTGTGTTACAGTAGAGAAACTCAGCAAGAGTTGAAATTTCACTAAACGAGTACAAATTGTTGACATGTGCTCACTTTCAGCTACAAGTGCCTTTAGAGCCAGAGAAAAGAAATCTAATAATGATAGTGAGAAAAATCAGACGCTTTTTGGAAAGCTTTCAAAATGAGTGAGGCAACAAAGAATGACGATTGGGGAAAACGAGCTGAACAAATTTATCAGTAAAAGTACCTTTGTTCTCCGCTTTGTCGAACTGTCGACAAAGTGAGCACATTGCAGCTACTTTATATTTGTATATATATATTTTATATATATATATATATATATATATATATATATATATATATATATATATATATATATATATATATATATGTATATATATATTTATATATATATATATATATATATATATTTTTTTTTTTTTTTATATATATATATATATATATATATATATATATATATATATATATATATATATATATATATATATATATATATATATATATATATATATACTGTATGTATATATGTATATATATATATATATATATATATATATATATATATATATATATATATATATATATATATAAAATGTGTGTGTGTGTGTGTGTGTATATATATATATATATATATATATATATATATATATATATATATATATATATATATGTACATATATATATATATATATATATATATATATATATATATATATATATATATATATATATATATATATATATATATATATATATATATATATATATATATATATATATATATATATATATATATATATATATATGCATATATATATATATATATATATATATATATGTATATATATGTATGTATGTATATATATACATATATATATATATATATATATATATATATATATATATATATATATATATATATACATATATATATATATATATATATATATATATATATATATATATATATATATATATATATACACACATATATATACGTATATATATGCTGGTATGTCCTCTGGAATTATTTTCACTCTTCATATTTTTCATAGATATCCTTATATCCTCATTGCTAATCAGTTGTACTTGCTCAAGCAGTGCGAAAAAAAAAGAGAATAGTCAAAGTTTGTTTTTCTTTTTTAGATTTTTATTAATCTTCCCGCCAACGAGGTGCCTCCAACCCTCACGTGCACTGGGTAGCGCGACAACCTCCTCATTCTACCACCTAATATCCTCTTTTTCCTTCCTTTGTCCAGAAGAAACACCAAGCACCTCCCCGGGTACTTAAGTGCTCAGTCGTACAGCACCCCTTAGCCAATATCCAGTGCCTATCTCATCTCCGCCATGAATTCAGCACGGCAATATTCCTCCTTCAACCTCCATCAGGTGACCCTTGGCTCAGTCCTCCCTCTTTTCCTTTTCTTTACTTCCAAAGTCATCGTAACCAACCGTTATCTAATGCTGTCTTCATAGGCTCCCACGTA
>BOPN01005429.1:7500-10000 GCA_017312705.2 Penaeus japonicus
ACTGATAATTATGATTGTGACAATAATGATAATAATGATGATAATGATATTAGTGGTAACAAAAATAAAGATAACATGATAATGATAATGATAATAATGAAAAAAATAAAGAGACTTATTTTCATAATCAACACTATCTTCATAGGAATAATCATCATAATAATAATGATAATAACGATGATAATAATGATAGTAACAATACTACTAATACTACTGCTACTACTACTACTGCTACTAGTGATAATGACAATGATAATGATAAAAGTACTAACAATGTTAATGACAGTAATAATTATGATCATAACAATGGTAATATTAATAACAATTATGATAATAACGATGATAATAATTATAATAACAACAACAATAATAATGATAACAAAAACAGCGATGATAATGATAGTAATGATGGTGATGATGACAATAATACTAGTAGCAATATTGATAATAACAATAATAATGATACCAGTGATAGTAATGATAATAGAAACAGCAGTTGTAAGAGTAACAATAGTTATGATGGTAATGTTAATTATAGTAATAGTAATAATGGTAATCATAATAATGATTGTTATGATGATAAAATGATGATGATATGATGAAAAATGATAATAACAGTCATGATAATAATGGTTATCTTTATTTTTTGTAGATATTACAATAATGATTTTCCATGAAAATATCACACCAAAATGACTTATAAATCCATGAGAATAGGAACTGAGAAACCATGTCATTTACAAAGATTACGCTGATAAAATATCAACAGTAAAAAAAAACAGAAATCCGTGACGAGAAAGTGGATTCGAAAGAACAGGCAAGGGTAACTAACATAAAGAAAATCCGGTAATGATTTTATTTGGAGTATATCAAAATAATAGCGAAGAAATAGAAACTTCTCGCACGGCATTCGACTTTACGTGACAATTACACTGGCGACGAGCATAAAAAGAAAGAATTGGCTTTAAAACGTAAATCCGAGAAAGAAACACAGCCGGGTTAACTGCAGTGTGCTGAAGTATGGACGCGTGCACAGCCGCTGTAACCACACTGAGAGGTTTTGCCTTGACCCCTTTGTATCGGGTTTTATCTGTTGCAGAGATATAGCATTACAGCTGTTTGTTTATCCAGGTTTAGAAACAGCGGCTATCAACAGTTGGAATATGTAGCAGTTAGGTGGCATTAGGTGTTGACTCATGAACGGCTAAATATAGTAGTGGCCAGCTGCAGCGGCTTCTTTACCGCCGTGTTAACTACGCACGGGGGAATGGAGGTTGCTGTACATATCCGAAATCAATTATCACCGAGTTTTCAGGTTATTCCGTTCGTTTTTTTTTTCACTAACATTACAGATTTTAGTTGTGTGATTTATATGACTTCACTAGTATCATGGGCACTGCACAGTCACATGCATAATTTTGTTGGTTACTCTTCCAACTGGCAAATGATTTTAATTCAATTACATACGGAAGATAACTACTAGATTTGTTCTTTTACTAACAACTTACAAACCTATATACATTTGCTATTCATTCAGTAAGTAGGTGATAATAATGGTAATAATGGTAAAAATAATGATATTGATAATGATAATGTTAATATAACAAACAGGGTTTATTATGACCAAGTGCTTTTAGTGTATCTATTTTTTTCACTTTGCTATAATTCGTCTCTTTCAGCCCCACAACAGCAAAGAGAAATCAGTCTTCTAAAAGCAATGTTACGAACTTAATATCAGCTGAGACATCATTCTGCTTCCCTCATCCTCTGATCTTCGCTTGTGTGTGCGGTAGAAGCAGAGTGTATGTGTATTTGTGTTTATTCGTCTTTATCTTTGTGAGTTTTCTGTAAATCTAGATCTGTGTGTTTGCAAGAGCATTTGTCCATTTGAGATGTGAAGTTCGTGATTGTGTTTTTTTTCTTTTTTAGATTTTGTTTATATGTTTTGCTTGCGTTATAAGTGACTCAAAACTTTTTTTTCTCTCACGGTAAGGAACTTTTACTGCTTCTCTCGACCAGAACTAATACAAGTCCATAATAACTCCACCGTATGTATCTATTTTTTCTGATATCTAAATTTCCAGGGCTAACATTCAGTGTTATAGACCAGGCAAATGGACAGAAGCATTGAAGGCAGTAAATGATGTCAAGCAGCTTTTGGAGCACAAAGCACAAAAAACACATCTAACATGAAGGATCTTACATCAGCGGAGGCTGAAATCTAATCTGATTTACGAAGTTGTGTGGTATCTGATGTCTAACAGATGCATTTTCATATTTTGTATATTACATGATGTAAAACATGGAGATCTATAATCTATATTAAATAAACTATTAGCTAGTTGGCACTAATATGATATATAACTAGCACTGATAAAAGTATCAGTTTGCGAAGTAAATAAACTATGGTGGGAAGTACCGTAGACTTTTATTGGATACTGGAAACAGGAATAGACGTGATTATACCCAGTACCTCGGTATGGATTAAGATTTTTGATAA
>BOPN01005429.1:42500-52500 GCA_017312705.2 Penaeus japonicus
CGCTGCCCCTTCCCTCTCCTCTGCCATTTACCCAACATTTCAAACATTCTCTTTGCCTCCCTCCCTTTTCTCACAACCACTACATTTCCTCCACCAGCATTTCGAACAGCTGCCACACCTCCTCGATTCTACCAATACTACCCCCCCCCCCTCCCCTCCATCCAATACCACCCCTCTCCCCCACCCCTGGCCCTTCCTTGCCCCCCCCCCCCCCCCCTAACGCGCACGAGGCACCCGGGACGTGAATATGTAATGGCTCGATGAGGCGGGTAATGAGAGCCAATCAGAATCTTACCCTCGGGGCAGCGCGGGGAATCTGATTATCGGGGACAAGGGAGCCATCCGAGGGTAGGGCGGAGGTGTAAGGGAAAGGAGCAGGGGTTAAAGGGACAGGGGGACGGGTCAAGGGACAGGGAAAGTCAAGCTGGCGAGGTCAGGTGCATCGGTGGGAGGGAGAGTCGAAGGGGAAAGGAAGGGAGTCAAAAGGAAAAGGAAAGGGAACCAAGGGCAAAAGGAGGATGTCAAAGAGAAGGGGAAGGTGTCAAAGACAAAGGGGCGAGGGGGGAGGGGGGTTAAAGGGAAAGAGGAGAGGGGTGTCAAAGACAAAGGGGCGAGGGGGGAGGGGGGTTAAAGAGAAAGAGGAGAGGGGTGTCAAAGGGAAAGGGACAGTTAAAGACAAACAGGAATCAAAGAGAATGGAAGGAAAATCTACAACAGACTGAATGCAAAGAAAGGGAGAGATGGAGAAATTAGGGAGAAGAGGGAGGGAGGAGGACGATGGCAATAAGACGTGACTAGGGGAGAAGGAAGAAGATCGAGGCCAAGAGAAAGAAAGGGAGGAAGAAACTAAGATACAAGACATGTTGTTGGAGGCACAATATTTACGAATACCGTCTTGGGTTACTTTGCCTTCCCCCACTTTTGATTTCATCCAAAGATTATTACAAGATTTCGAAAGAGATCCGTATTTTGGTGAACCCATTTTGTGAATTGTGGACTTTTCTCCTACAGTAAATTGAACATGAAAAATGAAACAGATATCAAAGTACCGTAAATATTAGTGGCATAATAACAAGGGTATCTATATCAAGAGTAAGAGTACAAAAATGAATGAAATGATAATAAAAAAATCATATAATAACTGAACAAAAAAATACAAGGATTAACATCTTTCTCATCATTATAAGTGTAACTGTAACATCTGTTTTACTTACAACGGATGTACCGCAATGGATAATGACTACGTCCATATTGTATAAGTTCATTCACAAAACCGACGAAATTTTGAGTCCGTTAACCATCATGTCATTCGTTTTGAAGTTTTTTTTTTTTTTTTTTAAGTTCATTGAAAATTGAATTCCACAAGGGTTTCTTCTCAAGCTGATTTAACAATATGTTATAAAGATCTTTAAAATAATTTGTATTAGTGAACGCACTTCTGTAGTTTTCATTTTGAATTTATTTATTTCCCTTCCTCTGACTTTATCTATTTAATAATTACTATATTCATAACTGTGATTACAATAACAAAACATGCATCCTCATCATACCACTCAGGAAAAGAAAAATAATGCTGCTGATAATGATTATAATACGGATGATAATAGTGATGATAATGAGAATACTCATAGTAATGTCAATGATAATTAGAGTAATCTCAATGATAATGAGAATAATGAGAATAATGTCGATGATAATGATAATAAGCTGATAATGATAATAATGATAATCTTAAGGATACTACTGATAAAGATAATGATGATAATGATATAAATGAAAATAAATGAATGATAATGATAATAATAATTATAACGATAATGATAGTGACAATAATGATAATAGCCATGATAATGATATAAATGAAAATAAATGAATGAAAATAATGAATGATAATGATAGTAATAATTATAACGATAATGATAGTGACAATAATGATAATAGCCATGATAATGATAATAATGATGATGACGATGATGCTGACGAATGAAAATGATATTGATAAAGATGATTATAATGATAGAAATAAGAAAGATGGTAGTGATAACGATAACGAAAATAGAATGGTAATAGTAATATTAAAATTTGACAGTAATAAGGATAATAGTGACAATAATGACAGGGATGACAATGATAACGATATCAGAAAGGATGATATTGATATAATAATCATAATGATAGTATTGAGGATGATATCAATAATAATGATAATAATATCATAATAATAATGATAATAATAGCAGCAACAAGAGCATGATACAGATGATAATGATAGTAAAGTAGTAATAGTAATATTGTTAATACTAAAGTAATGATAAAAGCTGACAATAATGATAATGATAATAATGATGACAATGGATAGGATGACACTGAGATTGATAATGTTGATGATGATAATAACAATAATATTGATAATGATTATCATTATTATCATTATTAGTGTAAAGATAATAAATATAATGATAATCATAATAATCATAATAATAGTGATAATAACAATAATTATAATATCTATGATTATGATGATTGTAACAATAATGATAATGATAATAATGATAATGATGATGATAAAAACAATGATAATTATGCTAATAATATTGTCAATGAAAATAATATCGATGATAATAAGAGTAATAAAAGCAGCAGCAACATAACACAGCATTTTGATTATTATGTAACATCAACAACAATAATGATGATAGCGATAGCAATAATGATATCATTAATAATGATAATGAAAATGATAATAATAATAATAATGATAATGATGACAATGATAGTAATGATAGTGATGATAATGATAGTGATGGTAATGATAATGTTTCTAATGATGTTAATAATAATGATGATAATAAAATTGAATATGATAATTTTTATAACAATAATGATAATCAATACGACAATAACGGTAATGGCATAGCGGTAGATAATATATTATTAGCACTCCCAGTAATAATGATCAATATGACAATAATGATGATAATATTAATGATGATGATAAAAGGAATGATAATAATAATGGTAGTACTGCAACTTCATCTATAACTGATAATAATGATAATGATAGTAATGATGATAATAAAAACAATGATTATATTGATAATGATAATAGTAACAATAATAGTAATAATATGGATGATAAAACTAATGATATTAACAATGATAGTAATAATAATTATAATGATGATAACGATGATAATAATGAAACTAAAAAAAATGATAATAATACTAATACTAACATCAGTAATAATAATTAGGATGATAATGATAGCAATGATGATTTAATAACAATAATTATAATAATAACTATGATAACGATGATAATGATGATGATGATGGTGGTGAGGAGGAGGAGGAGGAGAAGTAGGATATCAACAATGATAATTATAATAATGATAATGTAACAATAATGATAACGTAACAATAATACTGATAATCATAATAAGGGAGACAATAATAATAACAATAATAATGATAATAATAATGATAATTATAAATGATACTTCTATTGATAGTAATAATAATAATCATAATAACTATAACAATAAAAATAGTAACATTGATATCAATTATGCCGTAAAAGTACTAAAAGTAATGATGATAATAATGATAACAATATTAGTAATAGCAATCATGATAATAATAGCAATATAATTATAAACGGACATAAAAGGTGATAATAGTACATATCATTATCACCGTCATCATTAATATTAGTAGTAGGAGGAGTAGAAGTAGTAATACGATTATTATTATAGTTTTATTATCCATAATGACAAGAACAATAGTAGTATTAATAGGTATGGTAGTAATAACAATATTGATAGTAGTATTAGTACTAGTAATGATAGCAGTAATAGTAATTATAATACTGATTATAGCGGTAATGATAGTAGTGAAACACCCACCACTCAGCGACCCCGGTGAAACGCACGACGGTTTCGTAATACTTTCTCGCCACGCCTCCATGACACTGGCTAATCTTCGACCAATCAGGAGCCAGCCCCGGTTCCCTGTACTGGCATAACTATCTTCCATATCGTATATAACTTAGTTCTTTTTTGTGAATAATATACCACTATTAAATTGTCTCTCTTTGCATTTTCATCGATCCTTACAACTGGTGACCCCTTCTCTCAAGATACCCAGCGAAACACGTCGCTGTAAGACTGTCTCCTTTCTCAAGACAAGAAACTCTCTTAAAGTTCCGGCGAGCCAAAGTCCAGGTCCTGCTTCAGTAAAGTCAACGATAGCAGCGATAGCGACAACACAACCCATGCAGCCTGGACTGAAATGTAAGCTCTCGTTAGGCTGCCAGGTCACGACTCCGCAACCAACAAACCACGGAGGGTAGATCTGCGCGAGCTGTAGTTGCAACGCCTTCCTCCATCCGCAAGGGCTGCCCTACACGACGCAGACACATCGCCGACGAACTCATTGATGTGGCCAAGGCCTCCCGAGAGTAATTTCCAATGCAAACGCCGTCACGCGCCACGCACAACCACCACGCCAGACCATCCGCCACCAACCCTCGTCCTCTGGATTCTGTTTTTACCACGATAGGTTCGAACCGGTGGACGCAGCTGCCTTCCTGGAAGCCGTTGGCTGCCGCCGTTGGTAGCCCCCTAGACCCACGCTCCCATAGACGTTCACGCCCTCTGCATTTCAGGACCGGGATTTTACATTACAGATCTTGTATCTCGCCACAAGGTCTTCATCGGTATGGACGCTTTCCGCTCTATCTTCCTTGCAACGTCGACTGAAAGGAGCCGCCCTCGAGGCCCCTCCAACGATAAGCTCGTCGCTGCCAACGGAAGTGAGATTCCAACGGCACCTGCTCTACACCCATTTCAGCAGCTAACCGCCGCTTTTCGTGGGACGTCATCATCGCTCACGTCAAGGTACCCTTCCTTGGGGCAGAATTTCTCAGTCTTCACGGTCTCCACGTCGACATCGCCAACCGCAACCTCCTTGAAGTGACCACTATCCAGGAGACCCTCTTGTCTTCGCCTAACTTACATCAATCACTGTGAGAACGGGCAACAGATACGGTATTCTCCATCAAGAGTTTCCCAATGGCTTCCAACCTGAACTCCGTCAGCAACCTGGCCAGGCCGCCAAACACGGTGTCTTCCACCATATAAAGACCACGGGACGCCCAAGTTCAGACGCCTATCAACTGAGAAGCTTCGGAGAGTCAAGCAAGTCTTTGATGAAAGTAGGCATAGGTATCTGCCAGAAAGCCTCGAGCCCTTGGGCATCGCCTTTGCACCTCATGAAGAATCGGTATCTGAAGACCATGTTTTGGCTACTGACGCCGGAGCCTCATCACCGAACCTGACCACTACCCTCTTCCAAATATGGCAGGGCAAAGATTTTCTCCAAGCTTGACCTCCTGATAGTTTACTTCCCAGTCCCTATGCACCTGGAAGACGTCCCTAAGGCAGCAATCATCTCACACCTACTCTCCCTCACCTTTGGCTTCCGGAACTCAGGGGCAATATTTCAATGGCTAATGGGTGGCATCATAGGCGACCTTCCCTATTATGCCTGCTACATAAGCGACATCGTTATTTTCCCCAGCAATGCCATCAAATACCTTGAGCACATCCGGAATGTTCTGGAACTCCTCCAGGACAACGGGATAGTAGTGCGTTACAACAAATGTCTTTCCGGCGCTTCCACTGTGAATTTTTCTCGGTCACGAGATCTCCGCCACCGGCACCCGCCCCCTTTCCTCCAGGGTGGAGGCAGTTAAGAAATTCCCGACGCCCAGCGCTCCTCTCACCCCCACCGCAGACGCCAGCAACGCCGCAGTTGGGACGGTCATCAAGCAATGGCTTCTTCAACAGAAAGTTCCACAAGGCCGTGTTAAAATACAGCACCCTCGACCCGCGAACTAGCTGTTTTCCATTTCAGATTCCAGCAGGAAGGCGCCAGCTTCACCTTCTGAGCAGATCGTCGGCTCCTGGTTCATGCCTTCACCAAGGCAGGTGACGCTTGTCTGCCCGTCAACAACGCCACCTCTCCAGTATCACTGAATTCAAATGCTCCGTGGAATACGTGTTGTGAAAGAGAAATCCAGTTGCCTCACCCCCAAGCAGTTTCCCCTGAAGGTATTCAGCTTCCTTCATGGCCTCTCGCATCCGTCCGGATGCTCCACCACCAAGCTCATAACATTAAATTTTGTTTGGCAGGGTAGAAAGAGAGAAGTCTGCTATTGGGCCCGGTGCTGCACCGACTGCCAGACAAGCATAACCAGTCGCCACACTAAATCTGAATAAGGGAATTTCCACAGCCTAAGCGCCGGTTCGGGCACCTCCATGTTGGCATCGTCGGCGCCTACCACCGGCGAACGGCGCTCAGTACCTGTTCACTGCCACCTATCACTCCACCTGCTGGCCCGAAGCAATCCCCATGAAAGTCGCCACCCAGGACTGCGCTGAGGCCCTCCTGCACAGCTGGATCAGCCGCTTCGGTGTTGCAGATGACATCACCTCCGATCAGGGCCCTGCTTTTATCTGCCAAGGCCCTTCGCCTTCGCATGAACGGCCGCAGCGATAAATTACAGCAACATAATTAATGAAATGTAATAAATACTGTGAACATCCTTTGTTGGCTGAATCAGCTGATTTTAGTCATAGCAAAGTCAGAGGAGAATAACTATTGAATAAGCAATAGCTAAAGGGCATTTGGGAAAGCTATCAGAGGATAATAGGATTTCCACAGAAGAAAGTTATACAAATTGTCTTGCTTGACCTGTTATACTGTGAGTCTCTTGGGTCATATAGTGTAAACAAATGTTAAAAGTTTTATTTTTAAAAAATATAATAAATGACATTCATTGCTCTACGAATTACTGTTAACATCAGGAGTTATTCGTCGTAACAGATAACGGAAAAACCCTCCAGAGGTAGAGTTTGTTTACCAATCTGCTCATCTTGTGGTCAATATACTTCCATTTGGATGATATGAGATATTGGCTCATTCTTGGAAAAGATCGTTAATAAGCTTAATGACCTGTTTTGGAAGATCTTGAGCTCGTGAAAATATCAAGAATAAGTTCAAGACAGCGCAGACAAAAAAACAAAACAAAGAATGTTGAACCGTGATTGCTCAAGCATTCGCATTGATGAGGGTGAGGGTGAACGTTAGAGTGAGAATTATAATGATAATGTGAATGAAAATAACGAAGAACAACAACAACAATTATGATAATGATAATGATATAGTATTGATAATGAAAATAATACTGATAATACAAATACTACTATTAATAATAATGATGATGCTAAAAATGAAAATCATTACAATGATGATAATAATGTTGCTAATGATAATAATGATGCTAATGATAGTGATGACAATAACAATAATAATTGTAATCATAATAACAGTAACAACACTGATGATATCCATAATAACAACAATGATAATAGGAATCAGATATAAGTACAATTAATACAGTCACATTCCTCAATTCAAGGTTATTCAAGAAAAAAAGTAATATTCAAAATATAAAATGTGACATTAGACATATGAGCTGAAAGTAAAAAAGATAATTCACAGTATCAATTGTCATTCAAGAGCCAGGGCCAGCAACCGAAATTATGGAAACATTACCAAAAGCTATAGATTCCAGGCTTTAAGAAAATAGAATAACATTGATAGGTTTACGTGAAATACTGTCATTAGCTTCGTCATACCTGTCATTACTATTATTGTCATGTTTGTTGTTATTGGTATTGATATTATAATTATTGGTATGGTTAATATGTATATGAATATATTTTTTATCTTTATAAGTATCATAAATATTATCATCTTTATCATTATTGTTACAATCCTTAATATTATCTATTTTCATCATTATCATTCTTGTTGTTCATCTTTTTCCTCTTCTTTATATCATTATTATTATCAATAGCTTTCTGTTTTTTATAATCATTATTATAATAATCATTATTGTTATCAACAGTATCGTTATCATCAGCATTATTGTTTTACTATTATCATCAATTGTCATCATCATTATCATTATCATCATTATCATTATCAGTGTGAATATCATTATCATATTTTAGCCTTATCATCATCATTGTTGTATCATTATCGCTGTCATTATCCTTATTGTTGTTGTTATTATTATTTCTATTGTTATCAATATTATTGTTATGTT
Source organism: Penaeus japonicus (assembly GCA_017312705.2). Classification (NCBI taxonomy): domain Eukaryota; kingdom Metazoa; phylum Arthropoda; class Malacostraca; order Decapoda; family Penaeidae; genus Penaeus; species Penaeus japonicus. The sequence goes on from BOPN01005429.1 coordinate 50,677, forward strand.
TATTATAATTAGTACTATTTTTGTTATTCTTATTATTGTTATCTTTATTATGATATTGATTACTATTACTAGTAATATCAACAATTGTTATAACAATAATGATGATAATCGCTATTGTTATACTATTAAGATACTATTGTAATTATCATCTACATTATTATCATTTATTTTACTATCATTACTATTCGTGATAACAAAAATAAAAATTATAATAATGATGATGATGATGCTTTATGTTTTTACCATAAAATCTGAAAATATCCGTTTTTAAAAGCACATCCACAGGGGCGTGTGTATTCATAATCTTCATGCACTTGTACTTGTATTTGCTGTACGGAATTCCTGAAAATAGAAACACACTTTAGTCATGCAAAATATACCGTCAGCTTCATATGGTTAAAATACTTCATATACTTTATACGCCCGTCTTTAAACTTTGATGTCTTATGCAGTACAATAATCACATATTGACAAACAATCCATTTTAAGAATTTTTTTTTTAGCAAAATGCATATCATAAAGATTGTTAAGAGAGAGTTAAAGAGTGTTAAGTTATTTTGCAATAAAAAGTAAAAAATAAGATGTAATAATATTTATAGGAATTAGTTTTGATAACAATATGTTTATAATAAAGTTATCCGTAGTGTCAAGAAAATGGAGAGTACAAAGACTATAGGGAAGTGGCGGTACAATTGACATTATCTTTATCTTAGTGGGATGTATAGGAACCTTCCGATGATCCTCTCTGTAATTTCGAAATAGGGGAGAGGTCTAGGGATTGAACAGAGGGTGAATGCTATACTTTATGGAAACGCTACACTACAGGAAAATACTGGAGAGGAGGAATATATAACACTATAGGACTATTTTGAAAGGTAGTTGGTACTGGATGACATTCAATGCAGAGTTTGAGTTGGCTTGTACATCATAAACCCATAGTGCAGAGAATGCAGTAGAGACTAGGAATGTATTTACAATATAATGAGTATTGTACAGATCATGTGAACAGTAAAGCCTCAAGTGAATAAAATTGTAGTTCTTCTTCTTCTTCTCAGCTTATCCCTATTCGGGGTCGCCGTTTTTGATGAGCTTTCTCCAAGTACTCCTATTGTATACTATTGTTATATCATCTATGTTCTTTTCCTTCAAGTCCCTTTTTATACAATCTTTCCATCTGGTTTTGGGTATACCCTTTCTTCTATTCCCTTCTACTTCCATTTCCATAACCTCTCTCCCAACATGTTCTTCACCCTCCCTTCTCTTTACATGGCCAAACCACCTCAGCCTAGACTCTTGGATTTTCTTTGAGACTTCCCCTACTTTGGCTGTCCCTCTGATATATTAATTTCTGATCCTATCTTTCCTGGTAACTCCTGACATCCACCTGAGCATTTTCATCTCTGCCACATCTAACTTTCTTCTTTATGTTTAAGAGGTGCTGCTTCCAGGCTGTAGGTTAAGGCTGGACTAACTACGGTTTTGTGTACCTTTCCTTTAACTTTAACTGGCACTCTTTTATCGCAAATGACCCCTGACACCTTCCGCCAGTTGTTCCATCCACACTGAATTCTATGAGTAACTTCCCTTTCCATCCCTGTACTTTCATCTACCATAGACCCAAGGTATTTAAAAGTATTTGTTCTTTTCAACCTAATTCCATTCAGTTGTATTGAGGCCAATTGGTCACCCATATCAGTTGAGAAGTACTCTGTTTTAGACCTGCTAATTTTCATGCCTCTACTCTCTAATGCACATTTCCATTCTTCTAACTTGGTTTCTAATCCTCTTCTACTTTCTGTTATCAACACTACGTCATCTGCATAT
>BOPN01005429.1:77500-82500 GCA_017312705.2 Penaeus japonicus
ACTCTCCACACGGACATTGCGTCCTTCACTCAGTAGTTTCTAGGCAAAAGGAATACACGAACAAGCTAATTCCTCTCTTAGATCAGGTGAGGGAGAAATTTAGATGAAGATCAGAGAAAGATTTTTGAAACACAAATCAAAATGGCAGAGGATCAACAAGAATAGAATGCAGAGACAGCGTACAGGCTTTGTGATATTGAACAACAGGCGTTAGGTGTGTAATACTTTTAGCAACCCTAATGACTAAGGGGCTTATGAGAAAAGAGAGAGAGAGAGAGAGAGGTCCGGTCATGTATGATGTAACACGAACAAATGCACACACACACACACACATGTATGTATGTATATATAAATATATCTATATCTATCTATATATAAATCTCTCTCTCTCTCTTTCTCAATCTCTCTCTCTCTCTCTCTGTATATATATATATATATATATATATATATATATATATATATATATATATATACATATATATATATATATATATATATATATATATATATATATATATATATATATGTATGCATGTATATATATATATATATATATATATATATATATATATATATGTATATATATATATATATATATATATATATATATATATATATATATATATATATATATATATATATATATAGTAGCCGGGATTGTCACTCAGACGACCCGGGATCGAGTCTCGGTCAGGGAGGTAAAATTTATATATATATATATATATATATATATATATATATATATATATATATATATATGCATATATATATATGTATATGTATATATATATATATATATATATATATATATATATTTATATATATATATATATATATATATACATATATATATACATATATTTATATATATATATATATATATATATATATATATATATATATATATATATATATATATATATATATATATATATACATATATATATACACACACACACACACACATCCACATATACATATATATACACAAACAGACAGATGTAAAAATACAAACACGCCACAAACGCAACTTTGTGTCAATGTACAAGTAATGGAAGTTCGAAAAAAGTTCAGTATTGTTTAAAGGCAAACTCCCTGATATCAAGAAGCATCAGATACTTTGAAAAATATATCCCCTCCGACCTGTACATTGATTGTGTCACTCTCTATTATAGTTTACCTTTGTTTACTGTTTTATTTACTCATTACATTCATCAGCTAACATAAGCTGATGAATACTTTCTCTCACCATTAAATAGCTGGTTGATATTAACCACGGATTTTTTTGTTTTTTTGTTTTTTTATATTCATATGAATTGTATTGATCTTACATAAATTTGATCTCTTCACTTTAGCTTTTAAATGCTTTATATATGAAACTCAGAAAAAAAAAGTACATCGATGAAGCCAAACAATGCTCCCACCCCACCCCCTCCCCCAAGAAGAAAAGAAAAAAAAAAAAAAAGAAAAAAAAAAGATGAAAAAGACGAAGTTTGTCTTATTTATAGCACGCGCGGGACGTCATTCCAAATACCATCCCCGCCCGCGCCCTGATCCCTCCTAGAACGACACTGCCCTTGTGTGTCTGGTCCGTTACGCTGCAGAATCCTAGGCGCTAATCAGGAAGTTAGGGAATACACCTGAATATTTAATGAGGGTCTTGATTGAACATGTTTGAGAGGTGGGGATGGCTGTCGGGGGCGAGGGGAGGCAGGGCTAGGGGCTAGGGGCTAGGGGCTGGGCGGAGGGGCTAGGGGTTAGGGGGGCTGGGCGGAGGGGGGAGGGGGAGGGGGTGGTGACTAGGGAAGGGACGAGTTTGACAGAGAATGAGCGTGAGTTTAGTCATTTTGGTAGTGAGTTTAGTGGTGTGTGTGGGGGGGGGGAGGGGGGGTGTATGAATAAATAAATGGTGTGACTTCCTGTGGAAAAGTCCATAGATGAAAAGTTAATAGTGATAGAGGAACGCAGAGGGAAAAATAAAGCGTTTATATTTATTTTTACATAAAGAATTTAGAAAACAGTGATCTAGAAGAAAAATAGCCTCCTGCTATCTAATGACTAATTTCTTTCAAGGAGAAATGCACGAGTTGCAGTCATAGACTGAGATAATACATATGCAATATTGTCTCATACTTTCACGCCTCAAGCTTTATGAGGCATACATTGAAGATCCGGGAGAGATATAACTGCGGTTGCCTGCTATATTGTCTGATATTGCACATGCTGTTTTAACATTATAAATCTACAGGTACTGACTGTTGCATAAGATTGCAGAGAGGAAGGGAAGGGTACGAGAGAATGGGCAAGGGAGGAAGAAAGACACACACACACACACACACACACACACACACACACACACACACACACACATATATATATATATATATATATATATATATATATATATATATATATATATATATATATATATGTATATATATACATACATATATACATACATATATATATATATATATATATATATATATATATATATATATATATATGTATATATATATACATATACATATATATATATATATATATATATATATATATATATATACATATATATATATATATATATATATATATATATATATATATATATATATATATATATGTATATATATATGAATATATATATATTTATATATACATACATATATATATATATATATATATATATATATATATATATATATATATATATATATATATATATATAGAGAGAGAGAGAGAGAGAGAGAGAGAGAGAGAGAGAGAGAGAGAGAGAGAGAGAGAGAGAGAGAGAGAGAGAGAGGAGGGAGGAGAGAAAGAGAGAGAGAGAAAAAGGAGGGAGGCGAGAAAGAGAGTGGGGGAGGGGAGATAGAGAAAGAAAGAGAGAAAGAGAGAGGGGGAAGAGAAGGATAGATAGGTAGATATATAAGTAAATACACAGCTAGATAGATAGATAGAGAGAGAGGGGGAGGGAGAGAATACAAACGTATACAAGCAGATTCTCAAGAAACACATAGAATCACCATAGGCAGAGAAAGAAAGACATGAAGAGAAGGGAAGACCGAGACAGAAAGAGAGAAAAAGGAAGTAATGGGGGACGGGGCAGGGGCGTGGCCACGACCGGATGGGGGCGTGTCTGGTTAGGAAGGGTTGGGGCTGGCACGTCCCTGCTCCCACGACTCTCCTACCACAAATCACGCAATGACAGCTCGTTAATAGGAGGAAAGGGGTGCGGGAGGAGGGCCTGGGGAAGGGGGTGATGGGGGGGGGGGGAGTTCTGGGGCTCCTACTTCACCCTCGACGTAACACTTTGACATGTTCCGCCCTCACTTCTCCGGGTCATGTTTCTCCCTTACCAAGAGCGTCACTTTATCGCTGCAATACGGAACACTTTGACATGTTCTGCAGTCACTTCACTTCTCTGGATTGATACTTCTTCCTCTCCAAAAGCGTCAGTCTGACATGTTATACCTCACTTCACTTCTCCGGATCATTCTCGCTATATATAAAAAAACAAAACTAAATACAAACAAACAAACAAACATCACTTTATTGCAGTAATACGTAACAACAATTTGACATGTTCCTCATCTCTCGAGGTCAAACTTCCTTCTATCTTGAAGCATCACTTTATCGCCACGATACGTTCTCCCTTGCCCCCCCCCCCCCATCCCCCATCTTCTTGGCCTGGGGGAAATCATCACAACACCGCGTCTCCTCTGCTGGAGGCGCGAACAACACCGCCGGCATTACCATATACCCTTCTCATATCGAAGGGAAATTTGTGACAGGTACATTATGATAACGAGCAGAGGTTTTATGTAAATGTGAATTTTATGCAAGACTTCTTACAAACAATGTAATGAGATGACAGATATAAAGGAGTTCTTATGTGTCCTGCCCGGGATAAGTTTTTATTCGTGTTTCTGAGAAGCGGGCACATGAGACAAACAATGTATACGTAACATATAATACATACACACAATCCACTTAACATATCATGATCATCTTTATTTGTTTCATCGCAATTACCTATTGCTATCATTATCATTATCATCAATGTTAGCATTATCATTATTAATTTCATTATCTTTATCATTATTAATACTATATTTATCATCCTTATCACTATCATCAACATTATTGTCATTATCATAATTATTGTTATCATCATCATTATCACAACTATTTAGATCCTGTCTTACCAGAGGATTGCAAGATGTTTTTCTCTACTGAATATCGGGTCAAATCCGTTGACCAAAGATGACACAATATTATCCGATTCATAGAGAGAAATATTGATAGCAAACACTCTTCTAATAATCCTTTCCGTCCCCAATAGACAAACTTTAAAATCCTCTTAAGACACCCTTGTAGACCTATCACTTCAGCCCAAGTTATGCAGTTTTGCTAATAGCACCCACCACCCCAATAACAACTTTTATCTTTTTATATTCTCAGACCCTAGCCATTTCTCTTTTCAGAACTTGATAATTGCCAATTATTGAGTGCCCTTTGCCTACTACCCAACATCAATGATTATACCTTCCCTTTTCTCATGAACAACTATGATATGTAATGTTCTAAAACAATATCTGTCTGAACAGGAAAATCCCACAAAATGTCCATCTCAATATCTTCAACAAAGCCTTCCATCTTATTTCCATTCCACTTTTCTGCATATACCAGATCAATGACTTGCATAAGAGCCAATATATTGCTTGGCCTATTTTGCCATGCCTCTTCCCTTGTGGCATCTTGTGCCAACCGAGTGCATTCTGACACAACTTGGGTTATGCTTCCTCTTTTGCCACAGAGTTCCCACAGTTGTGGATACGTCTTCATGATCATCTCGTCATCTCGTTATCATATAGAGATAGAACTTAAAGCTTGATCTTGGAGGGCTGTTCACGCGTTTGTAACCATTTCCAGCTTGTTTCGTCCTTTGTGTCAGCTGCGTTCTTGAAAAAAAAACTAGTGTTTTGATCGTGAAACTGTGC
>BOPN01005430.1:0-2500 GCA_017312705.2 Penaeus japonicus
TTTATAAGTAACTATAATTTTTTCTTCAAAACCAACTGATAAATGGTAACTATGCAGCTGCAAAGCCAGTCAAGACAACTTGGTGGAAATATGGGTGAGGCTGACTGTGAAGAGGCACATGTCTATCAAACAGACGTTAGGGAGGTTAACGGAGCAGTATAATTGGCGGTCACGGAGGGTTACGTAGTGTGAACGGAATTGTCAGGACAGCTGCTGGCGCGAGAATATGATTTTATGTCCTTGGAACTAAGAGTATATGGATGCATATGATACCCTAGATGTTGATTCAAGCACACACACGTATTTATCTATTTGTCTGACTATATACATACATACATACAAACATACACACACATACACACACACACACACACACACACACACACACACACACACACACACACACACACAGATATATATATATATATATATATATATATATATATATACATATATGTGTGTGTGTGTGTGTGTGTGTGTGTGTGTGTGTGTGTGTGTGTGTGTGTGCGCGTGTGTGTGTGCGAGGCCACGTATGGTCAGACGGTCGCGTGTGTTTAATCAATTCTCGAGGTCCGAGAGTAGAAATCCTGCATCCCAAGAGAGTTTGTTTTGTCCATGAATCATTCTATTGGTTTTCCTTGGTCACCCAAGAGTAGGAGGAGGAATGTGAGTGGAATAAAGGAGCCGCTAATCAAAGGCCCTAAGGTGTTGATGGGAAAAATGAAATGAATAGGGAATACTGAGCACATTGCACTGCGGGTAGAAAAGCCAAGGCAGGGGGGCGGCCGAAGAGGGGGACGCATAATAAGAGAGGGGAAGAGGGGAAAAGTTAGAAAGTTTGTATGATATTTTTATTCTTATTTTATTAGACATGAGTAAGGAATTGCATCTGGAAAATAATATATATCATGGAGAGTCATTTAGACTAAGTAAAAGGACAGATTGGCCTTGGAGAGAGAGAAAGAGAGAGAGAGAGTGAGAGAGAAGAGAAGAAAGAGAGAGAGAGAGAGAGAGAGAGAGAGAGAGAGAGAGAGAGAGAGAGAGAGAGAGAGAGAGAGAGAGAGAGAGAGAGAGAGAGAGAAGAAAGAGAGAGAGAGAGAAGAGAGGGAGAGTGAGAGAGAGAGAGAAGAAAGAGAGAGAGAGAGAAGAGAGGGAGAGTGAGAGAGAGAGAGAAAGGGAGAGAAGAAAGAGAAGAGAGAGAAGAGAGAGAGAGAGAGAGCATGAAGAGAGAGACAGAGACAGAGACAGAGAGAGAGAGAGAGAGAGAGAGAGAGAGAGAGAGTCAGTGAATGAGAGACAGACAGACAGACGGAGAGGTAGAGAGACAGAAACGTCTGATAAGGGATCAAAAACAAATCGCAGAAAATGTCATGACGTTACCCAAGTAAAGCAAAGATAGCTACCCAGACGAAGAAGCCCGTGGAAAGTATGATGATTGCACAGGAGGGGAGATCCATTGAATTTCAGCGACCTGCGAATTGCCTTTCCTTCTCGTCCCATTCTCCTTTCTGGGGAAGTCAAATCAAAATTGAACCTCGACATATAATCATCAGAAATGCAAGGAAGATTCCTTCGTAGGATATTTAAGGACTTTCTTGTGCCAATCTTTATTTCTTCTTCTTTGGTCTATTTATCTATTTCATTTCTTGCTTTCTTTCTTTTGTGTGTGTTACATCATTCTGCCTCGTATTTCATCCTTTTTTATTTTATATTTTTTTGCTACATCATTCTTCTGTTTTAGTTTCGAAATTGACAAAGTCGTAGAATCCTAATTGAATTTATTTTCACTTTAGCAAAAGAAAGGAAATATGCAATAGTACTCATTCACATATATATTTACTCTCTAAACCTGTCCCTTAGTACATTCACCTTACTTCTAAATCAAGTTTTCTTTTTATTTCAGGTTTTACCATTTTCTTTAATGCACTCGAGCAAATTTATTACGAAACACAGATCATTGTGTTGTATTACTTTTCTTCATTAATTTTTTTGTCTATCCTTTTTCGAATGCATGGACGAGAAATAGGGCTAAGAACACGAGAAAGGAAACGTCGATACAGATGGGAAAAAGGGAAGATAAGCGAAGATAAGGATATCCTACAAGCATCTTGGAATACGAATGAAGGATCGGGTGATGGATAAGAAAAACGGATATTCTGTTTATTTTTGTTTTTAGCTTTTGTGTTTCTTAATGATCAAAGGTGATTTTTTTTCTGTTTTTCTCTTTCATTTTGTATTTTGACAGCTAGATACAGAAATAAAGCTATAAAGAAAGAAAGACAATGATATCTATCTCTCTCTCTCTCTCTCTCTCTCTCTCTCGTCCCACTCTCCCCTCGACTTACCTCTTGTGATCTTTCCCCCTCCCTCCTCATCTACCTCTCTATCCCCCTCTATCCCTCTCCCTACCCCTCCCCCTCGCCCAATCTCTGATTCCATCCAACTTACCCTCCTTCCCCCTGCCCCCCCCTCCCATCTATATATATATATATATATATAT
>BOPN01005430.1:30000-32500 GCA_017312705.2 Penaeus japonicus
ACAGCGATGTTTTTCGTTATTGTTTGCTTTTTTTTCAGAGATGGCATTGAGGGTCAATTGTAGATGTGATGACCTGATTGGTGGAGGGCATCTGAGGGCAATGGCGTGACCTGATTGGTCACGTTTTTTTTTTTTTTTTTTTTAATATAAATACATGAAATTTGAACCAGTAAATCATTCTGCCTGAACGCCTCATTGTCATAATGGCTCCCAGACGTGCTAGCTCCCGCTCCAGCACTCGCTCTGACTCCGTCGCTGATGCTGACGACGCGGTCGCGTCCACCTCGACCGCACATACTCCCCAGGATTATGCAGGTGCCAGCTATGATTACTCGTCTGACGACAGTGATCTGGATGAGTACCTGCCGCAGGGGAGACAAAGTCTACTCAGCAGCAGCTCCGAGTCCAGCTCTGACAGCGGCTTCTCCTCAGAATCGGAGTTGGATTATGTCTCCCAGCAGGAGACTTCCATCAACTCCGATAATCCGCTGTCTAACGTTGAACTTTGAGTCTGGACGTGGAATGCCCCTGGACAGTCTTGGTTCGTGTGGCGAAGGAAGGATAATGTTCCAAAGAGGTTTGGATTTTCGGGTAGTCCTGGGGTCAAGTCCAACCTGGACAGAGAATCCTCTCTTTTGGATCTATTCCGAATTCGTCACGCCAGAACTCGTTGACCATCTCGTATAGGAAGACTAACTGGTAAGCTACCTTCCTTTTCATAGTTTGTTTTCACTGTATGTATCATAAAGTTTCATATTCTGTCCATTCCTTTTATGAAAACAGTTCATAATTTCGTTTTTTCTATCCTCAGGTCCTATCACCAGTGACCAGCAACCACTGCCTCCTTGTGGGCGGAGCTGAATGCTTAATTTGAGCTTTGGCTCTTGAAGAGTGTTCATCACCTGCCTGACATGAAGATGTACTGGTCGCAGGACCCTCTCCACCATGTGCCTGTATTTCCAGACACTATACCGTGAGACCGTTTCTTTCAACTGACTGCCAACCTCCATGCAGCGAACAACAGTGGGAGTCATCCTGCTGAAGATTGCAGGACCAAGGCCGTTGTCGACTTGATGAACGCCGCGAACCTCTTCGGGAAGGGGTACAAGATGTATACCGACAACTGGTATACTTCTCCGACCCTCTTTCACTATCTGCAGAGTACGCGCCAATCACAAGTTTATGCTGAGATGATCTGCAGATGAAGAAACACAACGATGTGGACTTTCACAGTTTGCCGACGAGTATGTTGTCCCTACAATGGCGCGACAAGAAGCCTGTCACAATGCTGTCGATGGTACACTCTTTTGGATCGGTCATCAATACATTCCAGTGTGGGATTGCGTGTATGAAACCCAAGGTAGTGGTCTATAATGTTGGGAAGAACGGGGTAGACCTGAGTGACCAGCTAGCTCATTCATACCCATCCATCTGGAAATCCATCAGGTGGTACAAGAAGGTGCTGTTCTACCTTTTTGACATAGCTGTGATCAACGCCTTCTGTGTGCACAAAGCATTCGGGGGAAGTTAATGCAGCTGGACTGAACTCATCCATGGAATGATGCAGGAGTACACCAGAGAGAGGGGAAGTAACCTGGGTCAAGGGTGTTCAGCCCTTTTACTCCACCCTGTCTGGGCGACTGGACACGCAAAATGCTATACATTTGCAATGGGTTAATGTGAATTATATTAATGTAAAGCTTCTGTATGAGCTTATTTCGTTCCCTTCTTAACTGTAAATTTACTCTACTTCTGACCAGTCTATGGTTGCTACCGATATTTCCTTTATTGATAACGGTTATGTCTTATACAATGTCGTGCCTATTGGTGATTATGAAGTCACTTTCGTCTTTAATGCCGGATGGTGATATCCATGTTTACTTCCTTCTGGGTCTCTTTTTAAAGAATGTATTAATAATTTTAAGGGATTGAGCTTTAGCGAATTCTATTAGCCTCTGCCCTCTCTCATTTCTGGTGCCTATTCCATGTTTGCCAACCAAGGTTTCCCCATCTTCTCGTATTCCTAGCTTGGCATTAAAACACCCTATAATCACTATAAAATGTTTTTTTGTTCTACAGGTAGTTGCTTGCACATCTTCATAGAAGCTCTCTATCGCCTCATCACTATGACTGCCGGCAGGAGTGTATACTTGGATAATTTTTAGGTTATATCTGTTGTTTAATTTCAGTATTACAGAGTTTACTCTTTCACTCACACTAGAATGCCCTAATATTCCTTTCAAGGAACTTGTTAACTAAGAATTCTACTCCTAATTCTTGTTTGCTATCCAGCGGTTTACCTCTTCAGTATAGTAAATGACCATCATTTAGTAATTTCTGTTCTTGGCCTAGTCTTCTAACCTCAGAAAGGCCTACAATATCCCATTTAATAAATAAAAGTTCCTCAAGCAGTGTCAAAAGATCATATTCTGTTCTCAGAGTCCTTACATTGTATGTGCTCAGTCATCATCTTTAGGTGGCCTGGGTCTAATCGGATATC
>BOPN01005430.1:52500-55000 GCA_017312705.2 Penaeus japonicus
GACACGTTTTCTCAACACTTTACAGATATATTCTTCAAGAAGTACAGGGAATTAGGGAGCCAATGATGATCTCTAAGACGATGGTAAGTTCAAAATACACCCGGATGACCTGCGGTACTTTTGATGTTGATTATTCTTAGTGTAGTCAATCTTGCGTTCGGAGGAAGAGCAAGGTGAACTATAAAACCAGGCGGAATTTCGCCAATATTATTAAGGAATTCTATGGGATTCCTGGAAAAAAAATGATCAAGGCGACAGTCCGAGACAATAATCAAGGCAACAGTCCAAGACGAATATGTATGGTAAGTGGTGTGCTGCACCTGGCTTGTGCATTACTTTGCAGTCATAGGATGCGATTTCGTTACTCTAGCTGAATGTGAGAACCCAAAAGATATACCATATACGAAAGCATGTAATTCCCTTATCCCTTCTACAAGAGCAAGAGCCTATATATCTGCTTCAGAGCACCTAATTTGACTTAAGGCTAGAATATGGAACTGCATAAGGTTGTCTTTTAACACCCTGCATCAAACACGCTCCTATCACTAACTTAGACCGCATTAACCTGCCTACACAGGACAGGTTCTGTAATTAATGCCTACTTTAACTGTAGTACGCCATATCCTGTGCATCTTTCCATGTGTAGTGTGTGTGTGATCGTAGTATAGTGCAGTATATGATGCCTAGTAAATCTGCTCGCACCTAGAAAAGGCTGCTCTTTTATCACTTTACAAGTTGTAGTTATCTCTGCATGGCCTTTGACTTTCTAGAATCCAGTGATTTGCGATCAGCTGTAACTATAAAACCTATTGGCTTTAGTTTACGTCAAAATGACATTGAGATTCTTCAAATGGTCAGCAAAATCATTGAAATATACGATCTCGTAAAAAATTGCCATGCACTGATATGTCGCGCCTGCTGTCTTCAGACCACAGGGCATATAATTGAATTGCCATAGGTATGTGTCATCTGGAATCTCTAACCAGTAGGCTGAACGCACATTGAGATCTAAAAATACCGTATTATTACCTAATCCTTTAACTGATTCCTCCACACGTGGTAACAGTTACGCAATGGAGGTTGTGATAGTGTTCATATTGCGGAAATCAATACAAAAACGAACAGAGCCATCTTTCTTTTTAAAAATGGGTGACAAGAATCTATGAAGATGTCAAAAACTCTATAACCTTGTTAGAGCAACCATCTTGCACTTCTCCTTAATCATCTGTTTTTCAGATTGTGGTAATCTCTACTGACATAACAAGAACTTGTAAGAAAGCAAAATGGACTTCTCTTATTAGGCAGACAACAGGTGTTCAAGCAATACCCTACATGCACATCCCTCTACATTCTTTACATTCACGTCTACTAGCCATAACACAGCAATTTTACTTTAAACCTTAACAAGTTACCATTGTCAAAATAGTTAATGAAAATGTAACCATCAGGAACTTCCAAATTAGGCACTGAAACGATAACAAATCTACCCAATTGTAGTGGCAAAACTTTTGAACACTATACTCTGACGAACAAGCCTGGTCAGGTCTTATACATTAAACTTATGTCAAAGTCAAGTTTGGATGTGTCTGTGTTAACTAACGCAACATCCAGGGAAGGAGTGTTGGTGAATGTAAATAACAGGTGTTGGATGTTGAGAAAGCGAGGAGGAAAATCTTCATAGAAAATCACCTGGAACCGGACAGGAACCTGTTACAATGGATCTGTAAACAAGTTTAGGACGTGGCGAAGCAGTGATATTCAAATTCCTCTCCACTATTTGATAATGTTCCCATAACTCTCTCATGCAATGGCTGGTCCTGATACGCGAATAAGACTTCAGATAAATCCGACGGTAACTTACTAAGAAATACATATCTTATCAACGCGATTGGAGCCCCCATTTCTAATGAATATACTCTGGTACCCATGCATACAAAGCCTTCAATTTCTAAGAGAAAATCATGCGGTGCCTGACTATGCTTTAACATCATACTTCACAAATTACTAAATAAATCGATACTATATACATTACCACATATAAAATTGTCTCAGTCATACCTTTAAATGAGTCCACGAAGCGATTATCTCAAAAGTAGTGGAGTCAACTATCAAATCAACGTACCTTTATGAGTCCAGGCTACAATTATTCGCGAATCGCCGGTGCCATCGAGTTGAACTACATCAACTCCTGACCACAGGAGAGCATCATTAAAGTAGAGTATAAAGACCTTACGTGTGGAGAAATTACATCTGTTTGTAGCAGCAAGACGTTATTCATATGGCCATTAGCAACCCCACAACTGATATTGACACCATTGCAATCCAGATCATTGATAACAACAGTAACGTCACTGCCAACACTACTCTGCCTCAAAAAAACGAGTGACATCATCAGTTTAACAGCTCAGCATTTTTTTCAATTTGTTCATAACGTTAAGAGCTTTATTCATACCCTTATATGCTTTACTCATACCAGCACATGGACCCCTCATACTTATAT
>BOPN01005431.1:48449-50949 GCA_017312705.2 Penaeus japonicus
TGAAATGTCAAATCGTCGAAATACTTATATCGCAAAGATCGTTTTCGGCGAAAGATTGAATGTCTATGAAATATGCAATGTTTATTAATTCGATAAAGAACAATATATATATGCTTTGACGAGTAGAATTAGACCGAAAAGGAAATCAAAATCAACACAGAAATTCTGCTCTGTGTTATGATGCTTGTTTACTCTACTATGCCCTGGATGAGAGAAAGAGAGAGATAGAGAGAGAGAGAGATAGAGAAAGAGAGAGAAAGAGATAGATAGAGAGAGATAGAGAGAGAGAGAGAGAGAGAAAGAGAGAGAATACGATAAATACAAACCCTGTTTTTTTCACATTCATTCTCGCAAGGATACCACAATAGGAGGAATTGCAAGAGACAGAAAAACATGAAAAAACAATATAATATACAGAAATCCCGCAAATGCTGTTCGCTGAGTTATAAAAAAAATAAAAATAAAAAATAAAAAGTAGCAGAAAGTCAGCATTTTGCTTCGTGATCACCTCCTGAGCCCCGAGTTTGTGTCTGTCCGATTCCTTTGCCTTTTGACTTCCGTTTCGTTGTTATAGTATTTTTTTTTTTTTTTTTTTTTTTTTTTTTTTTTTTTTTTTTTTTTTTTTGATATGCACTCTCAATAGTTCGATTGATAATTTATTCTCGTTTTTTGAGGCTGTGAGATAAACTCTTAACACTTGTTCTACTGCTAAGAGCATTAGGAGTGTATTATTTATTTATTTATCTATTTATTTATTTGTTGAACAAAGAAAGTGTTAGTAAGAGAATTTTACCATAATTCTTTACAGAAGTTCAGACTTCCTGATTCCATAAATATTAGTATTGAAAAAGTATAAGTAGTTAATATAAGATATATTATTATATGTCGCTGTCATATTGATTGCAATATTAGCTACCTCTGAAAACAATTACGTTAATGTGTTACTCCATATCCTTCGTAATACAATAATTCCATAGGAAATGTTCAGAACTCCGACTGTATTTCATTAATCCAGCAGACATTGATCTTCCTTCGTTTTGCCGAAAGCTTTATCTTATTTTTATCAATTGTTATTTTTCTTATTCCTGTACATTTCTGTGCATTCATTATCATCCTTGCATATGGGATTCTCGTTGCGACTCGTCTCTATATTCACTTGCTTGTCACTGCACTCATGAATAAATCATCTGCAAGCACTGACATTGAGGATTGCTTCTCCTTTTTTATCAACATTCCCCTTTGATTGCCCTCTGATTCTGGTCACATGCATTTGCAACATAACTTGAAACTTCAACATGCCATCGTCTTTTGCGGAATTTTGATCGTGGAATCAATCCAAACTATGTCGAGAACTTAATGTGTGTGTGTGAGTTTGTATTGTGTGTGTGTGTGTGTGTGTAGGGGGGTGTAGGGGTGTGTGTGTTTGTTTTTTTGTTTTTTTGTTTGTGTTTGTTTTCTTTGTGTGTGTGTGTTGTTTGTTTGTTTGTGTTTGTGTGTATGTGTATTGTCGAAATTATTTGTTTAGTGAATTATCAATAAATGAACATAAGCTAGGCGCAAATAGTTGCTTCTTAGTGACCTACCTTGCTTACCGCAGGTTATTGTAAAGTACTAGAGATTTTGCTAGTCAGATATCAAATATGTGTTTTTTTTTAATACTCAAGAAGTAAATAGTTTGTAGAAATAGTAGCGTGGATCTTTAAAATTTGTATATCACTTCATGTGGTGTTTGTAGATTTTGAAAAAAAAGAAAGAAAGAAAAGAAAAAGAAAAACAAACATATATATATATATATATATATATATATATATATATATATAGATAGATAGATAGATAAATAGATAGATAGATAGATAGATATTGGTATGTTATTTAATCTGATTCATTTTTTTTCTAATTTGTCACAGCGAGCACCGGGAAATTATTGTAGATTAAGTGAAATCATGAAATAAATGATAATTTAGCATTATTCCACAAGTTGGAGGAATTCAGATGACAGGGGGACCACGGCTCACGTCACACGTAAATGATACAACAATATTTATGAATTCAAACTTTGTACAAGTGTATTAGTGCGAATCAAGGTATTTGCACCGCAGTTCCTTCCTGGAAAAAATGGATTCGGAATGATATATATATATATAAATACAACGAGTTTAAGAGTTTGTGCGTGCATAAACATCAGTTTCGATACCATAATGGTTGAACGCGTTTACTCTATCAAGTTTATTATTTTCAACGTATGTAGCTTAGAATAGTGAGCGTGGAAGTTGTTAATTATTATGACTTTTGTAATTTGTTAATATTATTCTGATTAGAGGAGGAAGGAATGGGAATGAAACGTGAGATTATGTCCCTGATTACTTTGATGAATGATGTAATTAAACCTTGTGCATGTGTGCATGATTTTGTTTCGATATTTTCCTTGAATAAAGCATTTCATATTAAGAATTATATTTAAGTATTGAGAGGTTCTCTTAAAATGGTGTGAATGTTTAAT
>BOPN01005431.1:80949-85949 GCA_017312705.2 Penaeus japonicus
TTTCTGCATAATCTATATTTAATGCTATCATTTTTATCATCCGAACCCCTCACCCTCATCCCAGACACTTTATCTTCAACAACCAGCGATAAGCGACTGACATTTCGCTGTAATGATCTATAATTATTTAGATTAAAAAGGCCTGGACGATATAGTATAGAGTGGACGAGAAGAGGTCGTTGCAAGAGCATTTGGTCAACGTTGCACTATTTGATGAGTTCTGCATCTCTCGCCAAGAAGGAAGAGCGCAGAATGAAGGGAAATCCAATCGTCAATTTTTTTTTTTTCTTTTTTTTTTTTTTTTTTTTTTTTTTTTTTTTTTTTCGTTTCAGATTCTGTAATAAAATGGAGAGATATTGTCGTCGCTTTTTTAAATGATTGCAGGACTGTCTTTAAAGAGAGCTATTATCATCAAAAAGGCGTTTTTTTTTTCAGGAATAAATTATTGATTGGTGGTCGCAAAAAAAAGAATATTGGTAATCGGCTACGGGAAAAATAGGGTTGTCAATTTATAAAAAAGATAAACCTTGTCTTCCGTTTGCCTGCGTTATTAACTATCACAGTTATAAAGTTTTAAAATAATAGTTATGATAATGATAGTAATGATAATAATGTTCATGATGATAACACTGATGTTAACAGTAGTAATAATAACAGCAGTAAAATAACATGATCATCTACAGCAACAATAATAATATCGTTAATGATAATGATAATAATAACAATACTAATGATGATGACAATAATAGTAATATTACCACTAAGAAAACTAAGAGTGATATGACTTATAATGAAGATAATAATGATAATGACAATAGTGGTGATAATAGTTATAGTAATAGTGGTAATGATGATAATAAAAGCGAAAGTAAGAATCATTATGATAATGATAGTAATTAAGTAAATAATAGTCATGATGATAATCATAATAGTGATAAAAAAACAATAATGACAATAACAATGATAGTAATAAGTTATAAAAATATAATTAGAAATAAATAATAATTGTAACGATAGGATGACAACAATCAGACGAACGGGAATGAAAAATAAAAAAAGGAACTCTTTAAATGCAACGGTTTATGAGTTTCAATTCAAACTCAATATCATTCACATCTAACTGCGGAAATCACCAAAGATATTTCTTTCCTCCGAAAAAGAAAGAGTTAAAGCTGTGTACTTACTTGAGTGTCCCTTCAAAATCAGCGCAGAGATTCTCTTTGAATGGTTGGGGCTGAATCAAATTGAAAACAAAATAGTATATCCTTTAAAACAAAAAATATTGCCCTTTCGTTTTCTTTTTTTTTTCTTTTTTCTTTTTTTTTTTGTGTGTGTGACGAAGAGCTGGGCTTCAGGGAGAGAGAGTTCATTCTTTTTTCTGAATGTGTAGTTTGTGTGTGTATTGCTTTACTGCCCCTTGCCTGATGTCCATGTTTGGATAACGATAAAAAAAAAGAAGGAAAAAGGAAAAAAAAAAAAAAAAAAATCCAAATAAATTAATCAACAAAATAAATCAAACTACAAGAAACAAAACACGAATGCACAACCAAGAGCATTTCTCAAGCTTTCAAAGCCTATCTGAATCTTGCAGAACGTAGTGCAAATTGTCGAAAAGATTCAATACCGAAGCAGTGGAAGAAAAGTTTGGGGTGAAAAATATCCAGGGCATTTTCGAATGCACGAAGCCCGCACCACAGCCGTTAACTCACCCGCGGTCCACACACCACTTTACACCTGCGAGGGGAAAATCCTTCATGCTTTATTTATCCTTTTACGCGTTCATATCTGTGTGTGTATATGTATGCATGTATTTACTTGTATATATGTATATATATATATATATATATATATATATATATATATATATATATATATATATATATATATAGAGAGAGAGAGAGAGAGAGAGAGAGAGAGAGAGATGTATACATACAGATATACATACTAGTATATATATATATATATATATATATATATATATATATATATATATATATATATATATATATATATATACATATATACACACACACACACACACACTTATATATATATATATATATATATATATATATATATATATATATATATATATATGTATGTATGTATATACATACATATGTATATATATACATATACATATATATATATATATATATATATATATATATATATATATATATATATATGTATATGTATATATGTATATATATATATATATATATATATTTATATATGTATATGTATATATATATATATATATATATATATATATATATATATATATATATATATATATATATGATGAACTTTCTTTAAAGGTTTGAAACGTTCTGAATTTACTCTAGCTTACTGCGGCAGTGTTTTATCAAATCTGTCTAGTACACGTTAATGTGTTTTTGTGTTGTGATTCATCATGGAAGCCACGTTTGATCCCTTCTTTCTGTCACTTACGCGGCAATGGCACGACCTTTTAGGCATTACGAACGACCTCTGATATGCTCCAGGAGGAAGAGAAACCAGGTCAAATTTCTACAGGATTGCTTACAAGAACAGGTTAGTCCCCCTTTCATATGGCCAGCACTTCGAGACTAGGCGTTCCGTTTTCTGTTCATGAAATTCACTATTTGCGTGGTTACATTAATGCGTAATATTAAATGTTGATGATGCCTTCCTTAAAGTTCGTAGGTTACGTGGACTTTATAGAAAAGTTACCCCTGTGTAGTTTCTAGGTGCTTTCTTGGCATTTGCAACTCATTGATTTTCCCTTAAAAGTCGCCAACAATTTATTCTCTCCAAAATAAACTTTGTTCACGTAGCCCTTTGACTGTGTCATACCGTTTCTCGCCATGAAACCGTACTTTTGAGCTTTGGATCATCTGCCTCTAAACCCAATCAGCTTGATTGTTTGGATTGCATTAAAGGCCTCGATGGTTTTATTGCTAAACAAAATAGATCCCTTAACAAAGACTTTAGCTAATTCAAGGGAGTCATGATAAATCCCATTCTTAATTTGCTTTCATGGCTTTAATGGAATACCACGTCGTTATTTTTTTTAGCTGTTAAGTCACTTAAACGTAACTTTAATATTATGATAACCAAGGCGGATAAGGGAAGTAAGGTTCTTGTCATAAATGAAGTAGATTAAACCTAATCTCCTCTTAAATAATAGCACGACTTATCTAAAACTGCGGTCAAATCCTTAGCCCTCTTGTAGAAATCTTAAACGCATTGCTGCTAAATGCCCCGATCCTAAATTCTTCGATCGTTTCACAACTGTTAATCCGTCTATTCCGTATTTTTATGGTCTCCCTAGAACTCATGAGAATGCTATTCCTTAAGACCCATTATTCCGTGATGTAACTCGGTTACTCACCCATTAGCGCCTTGGCTAGCTGGTAGTTTATCACCTTCGTAAGGATATTTTTCGAGTAATCATATTAAACAGTCGATGAATTTCATTGAGAAACATAACATGAAATTAGTTAGTTTTGATGCTTATTCCTTGTTTACGAATTTTCCACTGGCTAATGTGTTAGAATTTTTAGAGTGTAAGCTGTCTGCAGCGCCTCAGAAGATTTCCATTCCGATTAATTATTTCATTGAACTTGTTCGTTTATGCGTCTCGAATAAACGAATTATAAAACACACTAACGATATTGCGATAGGTAGTAGTTTAAGCCCGGTCCTCGCTAATTTATATATGGAAATGTTTGAAATTGAAATTCTTTCGGCAGGCCTCCCCCCGGGTTCGATCTGGTTTAGGTATGTTGATGATATTCTTTCCATGTGGATTGTAAATAGTACAGATTTCGATTACTATTTCAGAAACTTAACAATCTTGCTTGTACCATCAAGTTCAAAGTAGAATGGGGAAATGCTGGTAAACTATCCATTATTTTATTTTTATTTATTATTATTATTTTCTTTCTTTTTTTTGTGTGTGTGTATTGCTACATAATATCAATGGCTATTTAAACTTTTAAGTTTACCGTAAACTCACTTTTTTTCTCTCTTATCATCCCTTATACAATAAGAAATCGGTAGCCTCGACTATATGTCTTAGATGATACAGAATAAATGGTAACGAAGATATTGATGGAAAACTTAGCATCATTGCGGAATCTAAAAAAAAAAAAAAAATCGTACACGAGAACCAAATTCTATTCCAGAACTCAAGTCACACGCAAGGATAGGTCCGATAACTTCATAGTTGTGCCGTTCAATCAATCAATCACTCGATGGCAAGTGTCAGTTACTTCAAAAAGTGGTTATCGATATAGGGTTTACTTATCCCAACGCGTTACGTAAATCTTTGGTCGAGCAGAATGCATCCAACGGTGCGCTTGGTATTTCCTCAAGCATAAACACAATATTCGGAACACTAAGGAAACTAATGCTTGTTTTATTCACATGCATGATCCTGGTCATCAACTGAATTGGAATAATGTTAAATTGATCCACAATTCATCTAAATCATACGAGAGAAAGATACTAGAATCGGTATTAAATTTTGAAAAAATCCTAATTTCATTTTAAGAGCTGGTCAGTGGAGTATGGATGGTCTTCCTTCCCTTTTAGTTGGAAAAGGTTTCCCTTGATTAAATAACCTTGACCTTCCTTCAGTTACCTCATGTTATCCTAGTTCCTACTGTCTAGTATATATTCTCGTCAAAATTTACTTCTATTTGGATTGCTTACGCCTGATGAAGAATTTTCTTCTAAAGTTCGAAACGTCACGAGTTTCTCTTTCTTGATGTGGCAGTGTTTTATTATTATTATTATTATTATCATTATTATTATTACAAATATATATATATATATACATGTATATCTACATATATGTTAATATAAACATAAAATAATGTGTGTGTGTGTATATGTGTGCGTGTGTGTGTCTATATCTATCTATCTATCTATAAATATATATATATATATATATATCCATACACATACATTCATATACTTTTTCCTATTCTATTTCTTTCATAAGCTTTGTT
>BOPN01005432.1:0-60000 GCA_017312705.2 Penaeus japonicus
GGGGGGGGGGGAATTTGAACATATTCAAATAGGTTGTTAAGTAACCTTAGATGTAACACATAAAATAAATACAAACTCTAATTGGAAAAAAAGAACTTGATAGAAAAAATAGAAAAATGAATGGGAGAAATCTGAAAAGGATCATAATAATTATGAAAAAAGAACCGAAAACAGAGGAAATGAGAAAATATTAATGCAAATATGCTAGAAATTGCAAGTTGCAAGGCAAGTAACAAGTGGTTTCATAATGTTTTAAAAACTATGAAAAACGTTAAGGTTACTGAAGGAGACAGGAAGAGGCACAAATGTATAATCATTCTATTTTCTCTATGAAATAAGTACATTATGACCTATATAATGTAATAGGTATTCCCCTTTACAGGAATTGAGACCAAAGGGATCTTGATGAATATTGCTCAGTTAATGTACCATCTAACGTGTATGAATTAAATTTACAAAAATATTAATGGATTGACTCTATAGGAAAAGAATCAAGAATGAAAATAGAATTGGATCAGGGTATTTTATCATACATTACTTACCCAGCATCAACGAAATTAATCGTAGTATTTGCTGGTTACGCGAAAGCTTTTGATTCGATACAAATGATATCGATTTTTTACATGGGTTTACCAACGAGAATTATACTAAACAAATAGAAAACATCAATAAAAAAAATATATATAAAACCTGTGGCTAAAGGGCCACAGGTAAAAGTCACACAAAAAAACAACAATAAAACGTTATAATATAAACATAAAGAATCAATCCATTTCATGTATATTATATCACTATACAGGACATTAACAAAAGTAATCTTCTTTAACGCCTTTTGAAATAACTGATTTTAAACTACCTTATGTTGTTCCTTCAAAGAGCGAAATGTTTATCATTCTTGCACCGCTAATCACATCAGCACCTAATGTGATTGCGTAAAGTGTCATTATTAGCAAGTGAGAAGGTGTCACAGCTCATGACCTGGACTGATCAATGAATTATGGGAATGATTATGAAAGGAAATTAAATAAGTAAAAAGTAGAAGGGTATTTCCCAAAGTATGAAAGCATGTTGCATGTTAAGTACATATCCTTAGTTACTAGATCTAAATACAGATTACATATTATATATATATATCTCATGCCTGAAGTATGCAAATATAGATGAGCAGAACCGTCTGATTAGTTATGTTATTGTTGTGTAATATGGCGCTTTTTATTTGCTTTATCAGTTTGTTCTTCTTGTTTATTCAATCCACTGCACCTCTTTACCCCTAATAATCCCAGTGACTTATATGAATTCAGAAGGTCAAAGCAAGAATATATTTTTTTGGGAGTTTGTAGAAGTAACACTGTAGCTACAATGAGAACCAATGAAAATAAGGAATTTAGCTGTCAATATTGAAAACAGATCAATTTGAATGCATATCTTTACAATGTGAAAACGATTGTTTATACATTTATTCAAATACAAAAGGAATATAAATACAAATATGAATAGTTTAAGCAAAACTGTGTAATAGTAACACCTTAAGTGACCTGAATGAACTTTGGCTGTAGATCTCGTCAACGAAAGTGAACAAATATTGCTTCTGAGTAATTGGGTGACTTCACTGACTGTCAGGTGAATTAATAGGTCAAATAAGGTCACTACCTGGTATTAATAACAATTCCTTATTAAATTACATTATTCTTTGTATTTGCCATTTGTGTTGATATGTAAAGTAGCAAACCTAATAAAACATAATGGCCCGAGAGCTAAACATACTGAAGATAGTTTCCGCTTAATATTATGCGTGGTCAAGGACAAATTTTCTTGGCCCAGGGGGCTAGGACGAAGAAGAATAGGATTGACGGACTAAAATATCTATTGAAAATCGTATAACGGGAATTGTCATATTTGACCTTTGACCCATTTATTATCATTATGTCATATCTTCGTTACTGCTTTGTAAAAAAATAAATTTAGTATCAAATGATAAGGTTTGGTAGATATGCGTTCAATTTCAACAATAGTGACATGATACACATTCTGTTTATGAATCATAAAAAAATTACTTGATCAATAAAAACTGCTATAAATTATAGTGTTTTCTACATTAGCCATGTCAGGTTAGCCCTTCAAGGACAATATTCATTATAAACTCATTAGATTAAGCAATATTAGCCTCCACATCCATCACACGCAGGGACATCTGTTACACCATTCTTCATACACAGGGAGATTAGTTCCCCAAATTTAGGATGTATATTTTGGAATAGAGACAGTGATAACTTCAGTGCGAAACTCGGAATTAAGAAAATTGATATTAAGATGTTAATAAAGTGTCTTTTCTCTTATCAATACAATATATTTATTAAAATGTATATTTATACAATATTTACAAGTATGCTCGATGCTTCAGTTCGTGTAGTATGATCCAGAACTGTATCCACTGCAATTGCTACCGTCACTGTTGTAGCCACTGCTGAAGTCTGTGCTGTGACTGTTGTAGTAGTTACCGCCGCCGATAAAAGCACTGCTACCAGAGTCAATGCTATTATAACCATGTTGGAAGGTGTTTCCATGTTGAGGATGTTGGAGATCTTTGACAGTGTCGTCGGTGTAGAAACCTTGGTAGTGGAGGGAGAACTGCTCAGGTTGAACGCCATAGCCGCCATATTGTGGCTGCTGGCTGAAGGAGTCGCTGAAAGTGACGTCGTTTATAGGACTCGCTGGACGACTGTCGGAGTCCGAGTCAGACTGGAGGGTGTCCTGAAGGTCGCTGATGTAGTCGATGACGTGTTCGATGAGTTCCTGTCTGGACACCTTCCGATTCTTGGGACACTGAGGCACCATAGCCTTGAGTGTATCGAGGTAGAGGCGCATCTGTGCCTTATCGGATGCCATGCTAGAGTTAGCAGCAAGGGCGGTAGCCATGGCAGTGGCCATTGTTCTATCATAAACGGTGTTCATTTTTATGTTCAAGAATTACTGAGACCAGATGATGCGATAAGGACAGTGCCAGGTAAAAGCTATGGTTCATGTTTACCTGGACGGGATTATATAAGCCAGGTGTCTAGAAAACAAGTCTATTATTATAAATTATAAATATACATCAATTATGAATTATGATTATACATCATTAATATACATTGTAATTAATATACATTGTAATTAATATACATTGTAATTAATATACATTGTAATTAATATACATTGCAATTAATATATATTATAATTATGTGCATTATAATTAATATACATAGTAATCATATACATTATAATTGATATACATTATAATTAATATACATTATAATTATATACATTATAATTATATACATTATAATTGATATACATTATAATTGATATACATTATAATTGATATACATTATAATTGATATACATTATAATTGATATACATTATAATTGATATACATTATAATTGATATACATTACAATTGTTATACATTACAATTGATATACATTATGATTATATACATTATAAATATACATCAATTTCCACCGGCCAACCAATAATTTCCACGTCACAAGGAGGCGTGGTCAAGGGCGGATCTTCTCGACCGCTGGCGCATTTAAGCGCTACCCAGTGATTTCAGAACCACACACCTCACTCGCACTTCCAATTGTACAGAAGCTCGTCTTCGCAACCTTTTATCTGAAAAGATGAACAGCATCGATAACTG
Organism: Penaeus japonicus; assembly: GCA_017312705.2. Taxonomy (NCBI): domain Eukaryota; kingdom Metazoa; phylum Arthropoda; class Malacostraca; order Decapoda; family Penaeidae; genus Penaeus; species Penaeus japonicus. The sequence continues at coordinate 3,684 of BOPN01005432.1, forward strand.
GCCTATGTGCGAAGTACCGCTGCGCCGCAGAAACCTACCAGCGTCATCGATAAGCAGGGTGCGCCACCTCTGACAGACTCAAGTTATGGTGCTCAGTGTCCCAAGAACGAAAGGGCCAGTTAGAAACTCATCAACGTCATCAACTACATCAGCGACCTTGAGGACACCCTCCAGTCAGACTCCGACTCCGACAGCCCTCCAGCGAGTCCTACAAGTGACTTCAGCTTCAGTGACGCCTTCAACCAGCAGTCCCAGTATAGTGCCTACAATCAACAGTTTAATGAATACAGTCAGCAGAACCAATATGGGGATTCCTTCAAGCAGCAGTCCCTGTTCGGCGATTCCTTCGAGCAGCAGCCCCAGTACGGCGGTTACGGAGTGCAGCCTCACCAGTATTCGCAGCAGCAATACAGCCAAGAGAATTCCATGATGATGGAGGACTCACACGGAAGCAGCAGTTACGGCAAATACTACGGAAGCAGTTCTGCGAATTACCCGCTCAGCCACTCGACCCAAAGCATGGAGATGGATAGCTACGGTTTCGGATATTAGTATAATTTCTTCAGTGGCATCATCGTTCAGTGCTCTCATCCCTTACCATCCATAGAGTATATATTCACTGTTTGTATATTTATTAATCATTTATTAATATTCATTAATCATTTATTTATATCCATATCTGCAAATAAAACTTTAAAATCAAATCAAATAGAATATCTGATTCACCATACCCTAGGCTGTTTACAAACAATTTCAGAGCTTCATAAATACGATTAATGAATTGATGCTAAACTTCCTCACCTTTAGTTTATTCATGGGCAGGTATCTTTAATGATGCTTTTATATCACATATCCATGTGAATTTTAATTGTTTCTTACACCACATTCATCCAAGTTAACTGACATGTTCTACAATTCATGTAAAGTATCTTTTAAAAATACTTTGACAGTGAGGAGTAGAATTAATGATTCGGAGTTATTATGTATATATACATATATATATATATATATATATATATATATATATATATATATATATATATATATATATATATATATATATATATATATATTCATATATATTCATATATATATATATATATATATATATATATATATATATATATATATATATATATATTCATACATGTATATGCATTTATAAATATGTATATACATACATATATATACATATATATATATATATATATATATATATATATATACATATACATATATATGTATATATATATATATATATATATATATATATATATATATATATATATATATATATATATATATATATATATAGGTTTACAAATTTATGATTAAGTACATATATACATATACACACACATACACATACACACATACACACACACACATATATATGTATATATATATATATATATATATATATATATATATATATATATATATAAATGTATATTTACATACACATAAATGTTTATTTATGTATATATATATATATATATATATGTATGTATATATATATATATATATATGTATATATATATATATATATATATATATATATATACATATATATATATATTTATATTTATATATATATATATATATATATATATATGTATATATATATATATATATATATATATATATATATATATATATATACATACACACATATATGTCTGTGTTTATGTATATGTATATATACATATTAAACTTATATGTATATATATATATATATATATATATATATATATATATATATATATATAGAGAGAGAGAGAGAGAGAGAGAGAGAGAGAGAGAGAGAGATTCCTAGATAAATTGGTGGATAAGCAGATAATTGGTAAAGCATTAAGTTAAAAAGCTGTAAATTCATGTTCATTTCTTTATAACCACAAAACAGCTATGTTACTGTTTACTGTAAAAAAATCATATATACCGTGTATGAATCATACCACACATATACATTAACTATGAATGTCATGTTATGAATTGATATGGAAAATCATTCAATAAAATTAAAACTGACATGCATATGAAATAAAAAGACTCATAAAGATACCTGTCCATGAAAAAAAATTTGAAGGCATGGAAATCTAGCAACCATTTCTCACCTATACTTATGAAGCAATGAAAAAAAAAAAAAAAATGCAAACATTATAGGGTATGTTGAGTTAAAGATTTTTTTTTTCTCTTAAAATTTTATTAGCAAAAAATAATAACAATTAGACAATGAATAAGTATATACATAGTGAATATATGCTCTGTAGATGATATGAGATGAGAGTACTGGATGATGATCCCACTGAAGAAATGATACTAATATCCGAAACCGTAGCTATCCATCTCCATGCTTTGGGTCGAGTGGCCGAGCGGGTAATTCGCAGAACTGCTTCCGTAGTATTTGCCGTAACTGCTGCTTCTGTGTGAGTCTTCCATCATCATGGAATTCTCTTGGCTGTATTGCTGCTGCGAATACTGGTGAGGCTGCACTCCGTAACCGCCGTACTGGGGCTGCTGCTTCAACGCATCGCCGAACTGGGTCTGCTGGCTGTAGCCACTTAGCTGGGAATCCTGACTGTATCCACTGAATGGAGACTGCTGATTGTAGGCAGCATACTGGGCATGCTGGTTGAAGGCGTCACTGAAGCTGAAGTCACTTGTAGGACTCGCTGGAGGGCTGTCGGAGTCGGAGTCTGACTGGAGGGTGTCCTCAAGGTCGCTGATGTAGTTGATGACGTGTTCTATGAGTTCCTGTCTGGACACCTTGCGGTTCTTGGGACACTGAGGTACCATGGACTTGAGTCTGTCGAGGTAGAGGCGCATCTCTGTTTTGTCGGATGCCATGGTAGAGTTCGCGGCGAGGGCTGCTGCCATAGCGGCCATGGCTCCATTATTGATGCTGTTCATCTTTTCAGATAAGAGGTTGCGAAGACGAGCTTCTGTGCAAATGGAAGTGCGAGTGAGGTGTGTGGTTCTGAAATCACTGGGTAGCGCTTAAATGCGCCAGCGGTCGAGAAGATCCGCCCTTGACCACGCCTCCTTGTGACGTGGAAATTATTGGTTGGCCGGTGGAAATTGATGTATGTTAGAGATATGTTTGTAGATATGTGATTTTAATTGAGAGAATTAATATCACCATGACGATAATCCGTTTTATATATGACGAAACACTAAGGAGTGTGGTAACATCAATTAAATCTCTTTCTCTCCCTCTCTCTCTTTACACACACACATACATATGTATATCTATCTATCTATCTATCTATCTATATATATATACATATATATGCGCAAGCACACACACACACACACACTCACACACACACACACACAAACATACACATACAGATGTGTGTGTATTTATGTGTATATATAAAAATACATGTTTAAATACATACATACATACATATACATATATATATATACATATATATATATATATATAAATATATATATATATATATATATATATATATATATATACATATATATACACACACACACATACACACACACACACACACACACACACACATATATATATATATATATATATATATATATATATATATATATATATATATATATATATATATATACCTATCGATAAAAGACTGGACGAGTGTGTCACTGGTGCTTTGGGTAGCAGTGTTATGAAACAGGGATCTTTGACCCTAGAGATTACGTCCGTTACGGGATTAAGTATTAATTTTCCAAACTTGTGGAATAATCGTCTATTATAATAAATACTATAGCATGATGGTTCTTAGCACATGGTGTGTGTTGAGATGTTCATTGTGATTATGATTAATGTATCTCATTAATATTTTTACCCTCTAATTATTGCATTGTATACTCTATTTGTTTGTACAAAACACAGATATATTTTAAAGATACATGCAAATATTATGTATATTGAATATGTTCAAAATTCACGTATTTCGACCCGTGATTCCCATGCTTCTTGCTAACTTAACTCTGAAAAGGTCAGATCCCCCCACCCTCCCCTTTCTATTATTCTTTCTTCCACTTATACGTCAGCATGTTAATAGCATTAGCCTTCTTACCTTAAACATTCGTAGGTGAAGGTCAAAGTACTCTGATGTTGTAAACTGCCCCGCCCTCTGACCTGTATTGAACTATCGTGACCTCATTTTCAAAGAAGTGGTTGGTTTTCTTTAATTTTGTATTGTTTAGAAAATATAAACAAATCTACAATCAAACAACAGAAATACACACAAAAGTAGTTCATGAATGTAGCTTTTAACTGTGCATCCAAAATAGAATTACCTGACTCGTCAATTCCGACAGTAATCTCATCACGTAATTGACTGACCCTAATATTTACTCATTTGCGTAAACATAATCCTCAGCGCTCCAAACTTTCTTCATCAGATAACACAAAATCTTTCTGCATTTAACAGATTACACGCAGTTTCGTACATATTGTCATCTCAATCATTTCTCTATGGACGTATTGCCATGGGACAGATTTTTCCTTCCAGGTTTTAAAGCTATTTTCGTAGTATCATCTGTGACTACAAGATAGACTATATTATACATCTCATTATTTATGTGATACATAACTCTCCGTGGAAGTGCCTTTTTTCACAACTCAGGTTCACTCTAGGTTCTGTGGGCGTGGTTGTGTCCTACGGTGGTCATAACACTTGTTGAAGCTCGTGCTGACTTTAAGCTGTAACTGGAAGTGGTTCTTAACCTTTCTTGACCCAGAACAAATAACGACATAAAGTAAGATAAGCACTAATTACTCTTGTAAGTTATTTTGCCGAAACGAGTATGAAAATAAATTTAATGTTTCTTTCATTCTATCGTTCTAAAGCTTCAAATGTTTAGGCTAAAGTTTGTGGAAATCACAGATAATCTTATGCTTCAGAATTAAGATTCCTACTGTAAAACAAAATATTGTATATTCGTATTGTACATTTATCAGAATGTTTATTAAGTTCACGATACTGTTTCGACGTCGTTTGTTTATATTGTCCATTAAACGAAACGGAGATCGAAAAGAATATGAACGAAATATACGATGCATATATACATATATATATATATATATATATATATATATATATATATATATATATATATATATACATATATATATAAATATGCATATACATATACATATATATGTGTGTGTGTGTATGTAGATGCGCGTGTACGTGTGCGTGCGTGTGTGTATGTGTGTGTGTATATATGAATATATATATATATATATATATATATATATATATATATTTATGAATATATATATATATATATATATATATATATATATATATATATATATATATATATATATATATATTTATGAATATATATATATTTATGAATATATATATATTTATGTATATATATATATATATATGAATATATATATATATATATATATATATATTTATATATATATATATATATATATATATATATATATATATATATATTTATGTATATATATATATATATTTATGTATATATATATATATATATATATATATATATATATATATATATATATATATATATATATATATATATATATGTGTGTGTGTGTGTGTGTGTGTGTGTGTGTATGCACACACACACACACACACACACACACACACACATATATATATATATATATATATATGTATATATGTATGTATATGTACATACACACACATACACACACACACACACACACACACACACACAGATATATATATATATATATATATATATATATATATATATATATATATATATATATATATATATATATATATATATATATATATATATATATATATATATATATAGATATGTGTGTTTGTGTGTGCACATATGTGTATACATGTGTACAGTAAATTAATAAATGTTTTGAGCATTACCTATCAGTATCTAAAGATTTTTACCTAAATCTACAAAGAGTTTTTATACAGCTCTGAATAAGCCCTTTTATTTACATTAGACATTTGTTTTTGATTGTGTACAGAGCAAAGAGTGATTTGTCCTCCTTTGGCCTTTAATTACCCCAATGACTTGTGTCATTTCATAAGCTCGGCGTGAGGATCGGCAAGTTTTTTGACGTTCGGAGAAAAAGTCCCGCCCTTTGACCCGAGTGAACTTTGGGGCTTAGATATCAATAAAAAGACGTAATGAGTCACCTGACCTTCCCAGTACAGTCACCTAATTCCACAGAAGTAATATTTAATCACCTTTTTTGACAACAATCGCCATTACGTCATGCAGAGTGTTAATGAGTTCAAAGTGGTAGTGTATATAATGACAATAAACAATTTTGGCATAAATTTATGCAACTTCTGCATAGAGTTCATGACATTGTATGACCTTTTAAAATAATTTCATATTTCCAAAAGTGTGTGTTTAGTTTATATACATATGTATATATAAGTATATATATATATATATATATATATATATATATATATATATATATATATATATATATATGGTAAGTGATTGATTAATTTTATGAAAATCATATCATCATTTAACAGCAACCGCAACATGGCGCTGTCATTATATGCAATATCACTGTGAACTCATTAACACTCTGTATGACGTAATGGTGTTTGTTGGCTAAAAAAGGTGAATAAATATTACTTCTGTAGAATTAGGTGACTGCACTGGGAAGGTCAGGTGACTCATTACGTCTCTTTATTGATATCTAAGCCCCAAAGTTCATTCGGGTCAAAGGGCGGGACTTTTTCTCCGAACGTCAAAAAACTTGCCGATCCTCACGCCGAGCTTATGAAATGACACAAGTCACTGGGGTAATTAAAGGCCAAAGGAGGACAATGCACTCTTTGCTCTGTACACAATCAAAAACAAATGTCTAATGTAAATACAATGTAAATTGGGTATGGTCGCTCATCAGATAGCAGGTTACTCTTTTGCAGGTGTTAGAATATGATACTTATATTCGTCAGTATAAAAGGGCTTTTTTAGGCAAAGATTCTCTCATATGCATTTGATAACCAATTTAGGTAAAAGACTTTAGAGAACACTCTGACAGTTAATGCACAGAACACTTATCAATTTACCTCTACTTTGCCATTAAACGCAGCATAAAAATATCAATAATGTATATATATGTATATATATACATATACACACATTTATACACACACACTTATTATGTTAATGTGTATTTACCGACAGCTTTCTATCTATATCGTTTAGAAGGTGCTAGGAGACCAAATAATTGCAATGGTGAAGCTATTTTTTTTTATTACTCTAGCATTTGAAAAAAACGGAAGTCATCATGATAAAGAATATCAACATACCTTCAATATGTAATATTTCTGGGTTGTGACCTTTGTTCACAACCCAAACCTGCAGATTAAGATGCTTAGCCATATCTGTCTATTTATTATAAGTATTGTAATGCATGATACGAAGATATTTTTGCTGTTTCTCAAATAATAGACTTTGACCGTTTTGATCTGAACTATATTCATTTTCTTTTGTACTATCGGTTGACTTGCTATGGCAGTTGAATTGGATTTCTAAAACATATCCTTAACTGATTGCGATACGAGTTTCGTCCTTCTTGCTATCATAGAAAACCATGGCGTGTATCCTGTTTGGATTACTTATTTGTTTTCCTTTGTTCTATAATTACCTCAGTTATCTTGCGTTGCTCCATAAAGTGTGTATTTTTTTACGTTTGTAGTAAAAAGTCCCGCCTCTTGACCTGAACCAGGTTTGTGACTTATATACCAATATGAGAACCGGAACATTAACTGGAGTAATTGGATACCTGACCAACTTAGTGGAGTCACCTAATCGTTTAAAAATATATTCAACGGGATTTAGTGACAACGAACATCAGCATGTCATAGGTTAAGGGTTGACTATCAGCAAGTTGTTTGACCTCTGTAAGCGTCACGCCCCTTGACCTGAACTGACCAATAATCCTTGCTTTATAACCACAAACGAACAAAGAGAATAAGAACTGATGGAAAGTTCAAATGAATGAAATTAAAAGCCTATTGTCAAAGATAAGGAAAAGCGATGCCTTTTAGGTAGAAAACTAGAAACACAAAATCAACTGTTTACATATAATCACGCACTCGATCTAAGAAAATTTATATGATAATAATATAGCTTATTTTCTCTTATCAAAAAAATATATTTATATCCATATGTGCCTTTATAACAGAACAGAATAGATTAATATCATACACTGATATTTTTCATGTGTCTCTTCCATCATTCATGTCATTTGTGTCCAGACCTTGAAATTAGTTCCCCAAACTATGGCTGTATATTTCAAATAAGGACATTGGCATCAATGCGTATACAACATTTAATTTCAGCAACACGAAACTCGGAACTAAGAAAATTGCTATAGAGATAATAATATAAGTTCTCTTCTCTTACTGATTTAATATATTTAGTAATATGTACATTTATACAGTATTTACAAGTATGGTCGACGCTTCAGTTCATTTAGTATGAACCAGAACTGTATCCACTGCAATTGCTACCGTCACTGTTGTAGCCACTGCTGTAGTCTGTGCTGTGACTGTTGTAGTAGTTACCGACGCTGATAAAAGCACTGCTTCCAGAGTTAATGGTATTGTAACCATGTTGGAAAATGTTTCCATGTTGAGGATATTGTATATCTTTGACAGTGTCGTCGGTGTAGAAACCTTGGTGGTGGAGGGAGAACTGCTCAGGTTGAACGCCATAGCCGCCATATTGTGGCTGCTGGCTGAAGGAGTCGCTGAAAGTGACGTCGTTCATAGGACTCCCTGGACGACTGTCGGAGTCCGAGTCAGACTGGAGGGTGTCCTAAAGGTCGCTGATGTAGTCGATGACGTGTTCGATGAGTTCCTGTCTGGAGACCTTCCTATTCTTGGGACACTGAGGTACCATAGCCTTGAGTGTATCGAGGTAGAGGCGCATCTGTGCCTTATCGGATGCCATGCCAGAGTTGGCGGCGAGGGCAGTTGCCATGGCAGTGGCCATTGTTCTATCATAAACGGTGTTCATTTTTATGTTCAAGAATTACTGAGACCAGATGATGCGATAAGGACAGTGCCAGGTAAAAGCTATGGTTCATGTTTACCTGGACGGGATTATATAAGCCAGGTGTCTAGAAAACAAGTCCTTGACCACGCCTCTTGTGACGTGGAAAGTTTTGATTGGTTCAGTGGAAAACTATCGCTAATGTTATTAGTTCTAATGGTATTACTTGCTACTTGATGTATCTTTGTGACCAGAACAAATATACAATAAATAATCCGAAGTAAATATGACTTTTTTACTTTCTTGAGAATCACTTGAATAAAAAACTACAATGCACTTCTAAAGTCTAAAAAAAAAGGATAGACACTTGAAATGAAACATACTTTCTTTCCTCTGAAAAGGCTCTTACCCGCTTTATTTCTACCTTTTATTTATTTATTTATTTAAGCCTAATACGTTACAAATTCAAACTTGTTGATAGTAATGTTGCCAGCACACTATCACGTCAGGCATTGTACTTTTACTCTTCGAAGATACAGCAAAAAACAATATCAAATGGAATGTTGTGATACGTTCTTATTGCTTCACTGAGCGTACAAATAAGAACTAATTAAGTTTTAACGTCTAAAACGTCTTAATCCTGTGTAACCCAAGAACTTTTGTCAAAAGAATCATAAAAAATTATTGCATTTGTACACTTAGGTGACCATCATATTAAACAATTTAATATGATATCTAAGCTTTCCACTTAGGTCATCATAGGTCAACGATTTGTTTACATTTATAGACAGCTTACACTCCTGAAGATATATGAGCTGGCAACTTTTTGATTTTGAGATGTTTAATGTATCTGACTAGATAAACATTTTTATTGTTAAATCTGAATGTCTAAAATGCAACCTCCTCTAGGCCACATACCAATAGAATGTATATATTGTAATATTTGTCGCAGTAGCCAAATAATATTATGCAAATTTTATTCACACTGAAAAATGTTCAAAATCAGTGTATGCTAAGGGAATTATACATCATATATTTCTATGATATTTAACGATTTTATCTGTTAATATATGTAATACAAATAAATTGTCCACATAAGTAAACATCTGTTGCCCTGGTATGACCTCTAGTGATCACAGTGTTAGTATAGTTATTTACAGGGGACATTACTTAACAATGGATTGTATCAACTATAGTGTAAATGTAGTAATGGGTATCAAACTTGTTTTGTTATTATCTAATAATAAACGGAAACAAAATACTACTCAGATAAAAAGATAAATAAAAACTCTCTCTCTCTCTCTCTCTCTCTCTATATATATATATATATATATATATATATATATATATATATATATATATATATATATGTATATACATATATACGTATATATATATGTATATGCATATATAGATGTGTATATATATACATATATACACATTTATACACACACACATATATTGAATATTCTTATTATGTTAATGTGTATTTACAGTATACATCTAATCGTTACTATATTTACACATTTCAAATCGAGGTAATTGACTCTGATATTGTGATAATAACATTTCTACCATAAAAATATATATATCTAGTTAGTGTCTCAATACAATATTTACAAGACTAAGACTTTAATTTGTGTAGCACGACACAGAACTGTAACGGAAAAAGATATATAAGCCTTGGGTCAAGAAAATTTGTTGACGCTTCTTCTGACGCGGAAAGTTTTGGTTGACTCTGAGCAAAGATATGTGATTTAATAATTCATGTTACCTTGATTATCCTGATTCAGTTAAGAAATGGGTGATTGAAGTACAGTTGAAGTTGAGAGAAAGTTATTAACTTTCAGTCACCTGACCCATTTAATGCAGTCACTCAATTACTAAGAAGTAGTATTTGTTCACTGCGAAACAATCGTCTAAACTTTTTTATTTGTACTTATATATGCTGTTATTGCATTGTATTGTATGCATGTATGGACTTGTGAATACGTTAGTTAATGTTATGCAATGCACATAAATAAATATATAGTACAGAAAAACTATTTTAGTCTTAAAGGCGCACAGCGTCCACGTATATTCTATACGTATTGAATTGTACCATGCACCATGACGTCTAAACTGACTGTAGATTTTAACTGGGCATCCAATATAGATTACCTGACTCGTCAATTCAGACAGTAATCTCATCACGTAATTGACTGACCCTAATATTTACTCATTTGCGTAAACATAATCCTCAGCGCTCCTAATTTTCTCCATCAGATAACACTAAATCCTTTTGCATTTAACAGGTCACACGCAGTTTCGTACATATTGTCATCTCAATCATTTCCCTTTTGGCGTATTGCCAATGGATTTTTCCTTCCAAGTTTTAAATCTATTTTCGTGATATCATCTATGATTACATGATATACTATATTATACATATCATTATTTATGTGATACATGACTCTCCGTGGAAGTACCTTTTTTCACAACTTAAGTTCACTCGAGGTTCTGTGGGCGTGGTTGTGTCCTACGGTGGTCATAACACTTGTTGAAGCTCACACTGACCTTAAGCTGCAACTGGAAGTGGTTCTTGACCTGTCTTGTCGGTTAAACGAAACGGAGATCGGAAAGAATATGAACGAAATAACGATTTGTATATATATATATATATATATATATATATATATATATATATGTGTGTGTGTGTGTGTATATATATACATATGCATATATATACATATATATGTGTGTGTGTTTGTGTATGTGTGTGTAGGTGTGCGTGCGTGTGCTTGCGTGTGCGTGCGTGTGTGTGTGTGTGTGTGTATGTCTATATATGAATATATATATGTGTGTATATATGTATATATGTATATATATGTACATACACAAACACACACACATACACACACACATATATATATATATATATATATATATATATATATATACATATATATATATTTATATATATACATAAATTTGTGTGTGCTTGTGTGTGTACATATGTGTGTATGTATGTGACCAAGTAAATTAATAAATGTTCTGTGCATTACCTATCATTGTCTTATCTAAATGTTTTACCTAAATTGGTTATAAAATGCATGATCGAAAATCCTTGTCTACAAAGAGTTACAGCTCTGAATAAGCCCTTTTATTTACATTAGACATTTGTTTTTGATTGTGTACAGAGCAAAGAGTGCATTGTCCTCCTTTGGCCTTTAATTACCCCGGTGACTTGTGTCATTTCATAAGCTCGGCGTGAGGATCGGCAAGTTTTTTGACGTTCGGAGAAAAAGTCCCGCCCTTTGACCCGAATGAACTTTGGTACTTAGATATCAATAAAGAGACGTAATGAGTCACCTGACCTTCCCAGTACAGTCACCTAATTCTACAGAAGTAATATTCAATCACCTTTTTTGACAACAAACACCAGTACGTCATGCAGAGTGAGAAAGGACACAAGTGACTGGGGTAATTAAAGGCCAAAGGAGGACAATGCACTCTTTGCTCTGTACACAATCAAAAACAAATGTCCAATGCAAATACAATATAAATTGGGTATGGTCGCTTATCAGATAGCAGGTTACTCTTTTGCAGGTGTTAGAATATGATACTCATATTCGTCAGTGTAAAAGGGCTTATTCAGAGAGCTGTATATAAACACTTTTGTAGGCAAGGATTCTTGCACATGCATTTGATAACCAATTTAGGTAAAATACTTTAGATAAGACTGACAGTTAATGCACAGAACACTTACTAATTCATCTCTACTTTGCCATTAAACGCAGTATAAAAATATCAATAAAAAACTATATATGTATATATATATATATATATATATATATATATATATATATATATATATATATATATATATATATATATACCTGTATATATATATGTATATATGTGTGTGTTTATATACATATACACACATATATTGAATATTCTTTTTATGTTAATGTGTATTTACCGACAGCTTTCTATCTATATCTTTTACATCAAATATTGATACTAAATGAGCGAGTGGTAATCTTGGCATCTTGGAAGTTATGTTTTTATTATTCTAGCATTTGGGAAAAAACGAAAATCGTCATGAAAAATATCAACATAACCTCAATATGCAATATTTCTGCAAAGAACTTTGTTCACAACCCAAAACTGCAGATAAGATGTTCAGTCATATCTGTCTATTAGAAATATTATAATGCAGGAAACGAAGATAGTTTTGCTGTTTCTCAAAAAATAGATTTGGGCCGTTTTGATCTGAACTAAAATACTTTTCTTTTGCACTATCGGTTGACTTGATATAGCCATTGAATTGGACTTCTAATATATCTTTAGCTTAGACTGACATATGTTTTAGTTTACTGATTGCGATTCGAGTTTCGTCCTTCTTGACATCATAGAAAACCATGGTGTGCATCCTGTTTGGATTACTTATTTGTTCTCCTTTGTGTTCAGAACATTGCCCCTTCTTGTTCTATAATTACTTCAATTGTCTTGCGTTGCTCCTCTTGACCTGAACCAGGTTTGTGACTTATATACCAATATGAGAACCGGAACATTAACTGGAGTAATTGGATACCTGGCCAACTTTGTGCAGTCACCTAATCGTTTAAAAATATATTCAACTGGATTTAGTGACAACAAACATCATTATGTCATAGGTTAAGGGCTGACGACAGTGTTATTATCAGCAAGTTGTTTGACCTCTTTTAAAGCGTCACGCCCTTTGACCTGAACTGACCAATAATCCTTGCTTTATAACCATAAACGAACAAAGAGAACAAGAACTGATGGAAAATTTAAAATTTAAAAGCCTATTTTTGTCCAAAGGTAAGGAAAATCGATGCCTTTTAGGTAGACAACTTGAAACACAAAATCAATTGTATATAGAATCATGATTCTAAAATTTATATATATATATATATATATATATATATATATATATATATATATATATATATATAAATGGATTACCATCATTCCGACAAGAAGCAAATTCTCTTACACCTTGACACACTCGATCTAAGAAAATTTAGATAATAATAATATAGCTTCTCTTATCAAAATATATATTTATATCTATATGCCTTTATACAATATTTACAAATATGTTAGATGCTTCAGTTCGTGTAGTACGATCCTGAACTGTATCCACTGTAATTGCTACCGTCACTGTTGTAGCCGCTGCTGAAGTCTGTGCTGTGACTGTTGTAGTAGTTACCGCCGCCGACAAAAGCACTGCTACCAGAGTTAATGGTATTGTAACCATGTTGGAAGGTGTTTCCATGTTGAGGATATTGGAGATCTTTGGCAGTGTCGTCGGTGTAGAAACCTTGGTGGTGGAGGGAGAACTGCTCAGGTTGAACGCCATAACCGCCATATTGTGGCTGCTGGCTGAAGGAGTCGCTGAAAGTGACGTCGTTCATAGGACTCCCTGGACGACTGTCAGAGTCCGAGTCAGACTGGAGGGTGTCCTGAAGGTCGCTGATGTAGTCGATGACGTGTTCGATGAGTTCCTGTCTGGACACCTTGCGATTCTTGGGACACTGAGGCACCATAGCCTTGAGTGTATCGAGGTAGAGGCGCATCTGTGCCTTATCGGATGCCATGCTAGAGTTAGCGGCAAGGGCGGTCGCCATGGCAGTGGCCATTGTTCTATCATAAACGGTGTTCATTTCTATGAAGAATTTCTGAGACCAGATGATGCGATAAGGACAGAGGCTAGTAAATTCTATAGTTGATGTCTACCTGGACGGGATTATATAAGCCAGGTGTCAAGAAAAGACCGCCCTTGACCACGCCTCTTGTGACGTGGAAAGTTTTGATTGGTTCAGTGGAAAATAGTTTTAAGTTTTATTATTTGCTAGTTATTTTGTCACTTGGTGATAAGAATAAATATGATTTTTTTTTCATTTGAATAAGGAACTGTACAGTATTACTAAAGCCGAAAGAAAATGATATGCACTTGGAATGAAACCTACTTTAATACATCTGAAAGTGACATTATACACCTATCCATTTCTAACTTTTATAGGCATTCTTCCTTTCATCAGTCCTTTAATACTATAACGTTAGATATTGCGCTTTTTACTCTTGGAAGATACAGCAAAGGGCAATGTAAAATTGAATATTGCAAAATATTTATTAGGAGGGATGTTCTGCTAATGCACTGAAAAGCAATATTAATTAGGCAAAATGAATTGCTTCACTTTGCTTTTAACGCCTTAACCGTGATCTTTTTCGCCATTCACAGCTGTAATTTGTGCTGGAGAAGTTATAACCACCTGTAAGCAGAATTGATGGAGTTGTAATCATGTTGGGAAAATTATTAGTGTTGAGTTTGATGGGGAATATTAGTAGTGTCATTAGAGTAGAAATATTAGTGGCACTGGGCAGATTGAACGCCATAACCGCAGTATTGTGTCTGTGGCTGAAAGAGTCGTTGAAACAGACGTCGTCTATAGGACTGTTGAAGTCCGAGTCTGACTGATTTTCCTGTTTACGAACTGTTAAGACCAAAATTATTGATAGCATAGACAAAGGAGTGACTTATATACCCGAGTGTAGTTATATAAACCTCAGGTCAATGGCAAAGCTACCATTGATATAATTAGATCAAAGGGAATTTGGTCTACATCCTGATATATCATAGGACAACGGAAAATGTATAAGATAATTATGTGATTTATTAATTACTCAATTTTCTCATGATTCAGTTAACGAATAGGTCATTGAAGTAAAGAGAGAAAATTTATTAACCTCAAGTAGCTTACCTTATATGACCTTTTCTTCACCTGCCCTATTTAGTGCAGTCACTCAATTACTAAGAAGTAATATTTGTTCACTTTTGTTGGCAAAATCCACAGCTTAAGTTCACCAAAAGTCACTGTTTCGTTGAAACAATTTTTACTTGTACTTATACTTTTTTTGTATATAAACAAAATTATGATAGATACATGTATGAACAATAATTCTACAACTGTATAGATAAACATAAAATGTAATTAGACTCAATACTGATCACCTTGATTCTTTTTTAAGTTTACCTTAATGATTACAGTCACTTGAGGTCAAGGGGCGGGACTTTTTTCAAACGTCAAAAAAGGTACGTGAGGCACTGGGGTAATTAAAGGCCAAGGCCAGGGCGCTTGTTGCACTAAACACCCAAAAGCAAATGAATAGCAAAGGTTTTACAAAAAAAATAGAATAGGAAACTAGATAAGTTTGTTCATTTCTTTATATGATTAGCTCCTGTTAATAATTATGAGATTATAAATTCTGTATTTAGCTTTAGATGATGTCTGTTTCAGCAATATTGCGGTTATGGCATCCAACTTGACCAATACCAAAAATTGTTTCTATTCTAATGACACTGCCAGTATTCTCCATCAAAATCAAACTAAGATTAGCTTTGAAACTTGGCTACAATTTCATCAATTTTGCTTGTACAGGTTTTATAAGCGGCGATAACTTCTCTAGCAGCTACAGCACTGGCTACAACAGTTACGTCGCAGCTCTAGGGTGTACTTCACAAATTAAAATATCAAGTAATCTTAAAAATACTGTATAAAGAGACTTATTGATATGCATATATTTTTCAAAGTATCAGTATTCATTACCTCTATTTGTAGTTTGAAAGAAATATGTTTGTTTAACTGTACCCTCCTCTACTGACACTGAGGTCATGCTAGATCACAGATATTTACGCTTACAAACATTAACAGTTACAATTGTAAAATATCGCAGAACAATATGTTCTATGATTGCTTTTGTATTTAATTTTTTAGCATATATGAATGAAAATAAAATTATGAAATATGATTTGGATTCTGCGAGCAATTACTACTATGACCTTTAGAGATCATAGTCTTTGTAGAAGACTTTAACAGAACATATTGTATATTATGATATTATTCTATTCTGTTCTTTAATTCATTTAATTAATTCAAACACTACAGTCTAATCGATCTTAAAAATGGTGACCTATCTTTATGACCATCAAAAAATGTGCTTAAATTGAACTCAGTGTTTCTAGGTATTACCGACCAATGAATTGATTATGATTTAAAAGAACAATTTCAAAATGTGATTGTTCACCTGTTATCCAATAAGAATAGGATAACTTTGGCAATGTCTTTTGTCAAATGTTGTCTGTGAATAACGTATATCTTTTCTTTTACATTTTGATGCTTCATCTAAGAGCATAAGTGTGTTATTCTTATGCCCGTTAATTACCCCAGTGCCTGACATAATGACGTAAGGTGTAACACCTCTTGACCTGGATTAATCAAGATTCTTGGCGAATAGTAAGGGACAGAAATAAAGAAAACTATAATGGTATTAAGCCCCGTTTACCGTAAGTAAATAACCTAAATCTAAAAACTGGTATTATGATCTTATGATTGTTTACAAAGAAATGATCTGTCAGATTAACAATTTTATCTATTGCTTTTCCGTGACTATTCATGATCTACACTATGTTTGCACCATTCATGTGTTCTTGGGTTCAGTGCAACAAGCGTCCTGTCCTTGGCCTCTAATTACCCGTGTCTCACGTAACTTTTTTGACGTTTGAAAAAAGTCCTGCCCTTTGACCTCAACTGACTGTAGTTATTAGGTTGTATACTGTATTAAAATTAGTATGGAGAACAGGTAAATTCTATACATATTATGCAATTGTAAAACAATATTGTTTATACGTTCATTTACTATATTGCATGTTTAAACAAAAAAAAGAGTATATATAAGTACAAATAAAAAATGCTTAGACAATTGTTTCGTAGTGACCTCAATGAACTTGAGCTGTAGATTTTGTCAACAAAAGTGAACAAATATTACTTCTTAGTAAGTGAGTGACTGCATTAAATGGGTCAGATGACTGAATAGGTCACATAGGACCGCTACTTGAGGCTAATAACTTTCTCTCAACTTCGACTGTACTTCAATCACCCATTTATTAACTGAATCATAATATTAAAGATAACATGAACTATTTAAACACATGTTTTTGCTCGGAGTCAATCAAAACTTTCCGTGTCAAAGGAAGCGGCAAGATATTTTCTTGAGCCAAGGCTTATATGCCTTTATTCTGGTACAACGGTGATGGTACAGTTCTTTTTCGTGCTACAGAAATTTAAGCATCAGTCTTATAAATATTGTATTGAGACACTAGACCTATAGATCTATATATCTATATTTTTATGTCAGAAATGTATTATCACAATATCAGTGTCAATGATCTCGATTTGAAATATGTAAATATAGTATCGATTAGATGTATACTATTACAAAATATCCATACTGACTTTAAAAGAATTATTTTTAATGTTGGCGAAATTGTCACTGTCCATATCACTATCAGCTTATTAATGCCGACGAATTAGTCATGCAATGTCTCTGTTTATCATAATTAGAGTGATAATTAGAGGTCATACCAGGTCAACAGATATTTACTTATGTGGACAATTTATTTGTATTACATATATTAACAGATAAAATTGTTAAATATCATAGAAATACATAATGTATGATTGCCTTAGTATACACAGATTTTGAACATTTGTCAGTGTGAATAAAATTTGCATAATATTGTTTGGCTACAGCGACAAATATTACAATATATACTCTATTGGTATGTTGCCTAGTGGAGGTTGCATTTTAGACATTCAGATCTAACAATAAAAATGTTTATCTATTCAGATACATTAAACATCTCAAAATCAAAAAGTTGCCAGCTCATATATCTTCAGGAGTGTAAGCTGTCTATAAATGTAAACAAATCGTTGACCTATGATGACCTAAGTGGAAAACTTTTACAGAGCATGGCGATCAACCTGAGCAGTTCTCCCTCCACCAACAAGGTTTCTACACCGACGACACTCAAAGATCTCCAATATTCTCAACATGGAAACACTTTCCAACATGGTTACAATAGCATTAACTCTGGTAGCAGTGCTTTTATCGGCGGCGGTAACTACTACAACAGTCACAGCACAGACTACAGAAGTGGCTACAACAGTGACGGTAGCAATTGCAGTGGATACAGTTCTGGATCGTATTTCACGAACTGAAGTATCGAGCATACTTGTAAATACTGTATAAATGTACATTACTAAATGTATTAAATCAGTAAGAGAAGAGAGCTTATATTATTATCACTATAGCAATTTTCTTAGTTCCGAGTTTCGTGTTACTGAAATTAAAAGCTGTATACGCATTGATGTTAATGTCCTTATTTGAAATATACAGCCTTAGTTTGGGGAACTAATTTTAAGGAGGTCTGAACACAAATGACATAAACGATGGAAGAGACACATGAAAAAAGATCAGTGTATAATATTAATCTATTCTGTTTTGTTATAAAGGCACATATATATATATAAATATATATTTTGATAGAAGAGAAGTTATATTATTATCATATAAATTTCCTTAGGTAGAAGAGTATTTTGCGCCTTGTCGGAATGATGGTAATCCTTTTTTTTTTTTTTTTACACATTTTAAAATCATGATTATATGTAAACAATTGATGTGGTGTTTCAAGCTGTGTACCTAAAATGCATCGCTTTTCCTTATCTTTGACAATAGGCTTTATTATTGGTCAGTTCAGGTCAAGGGGCGTGACGCTTTACAGAGGTCAAATAACCTATGCCATAATAAAGTTTGTAGTCACTAAATCCAGTTGAACGATTAGGTGACTGCACTAAGTTGGTCAGGTCTTCAATTACTCCAGTTAATGTTCCGGTTCTCATATTAGTATATAAGTCACAAACCTGGTTCAGGTCAAGAGGAATTGAAGACAATTGAAGTAATTATAGAACAAGAAGGAGCGATGTTCTGAACACAAAGGAAAACAAATAAGTAATCCAAACAGGATGCACACCATGGTTTTCTATGATGTCAAGAAGAACGAAACTCGAATTGCAATCAGTAAACTAAAACATATGTCAGTCTAAGCTAAGGATATGTTATAGAAATCCAATATAACTTCCATAGCAAATCAACCGATAGTACAAAAGAAAATTAATATAGCTCAAGTCAAAACGGTCAAAATCTATTATTTGAGAAACAGCAAAAATATCTTCGTATCGTGCATTATAATACTTCTAATAGACAGATATGGCTGAACATCTTAATCTGCAGGTTTGGGTTGTGAACAAAGTTCTTTGCAGAAATATTGCATATTGAAGGTATGTTGATATTCTTCATCATGACGATTTTCGTTTTTTTTTTTTTTCATAATGCTAGAATATTAAAAACATAGCTTCACCATTGCAACTATTTGATCCCCTGGCACCTTGGAGGTTTTCTTTTCTAAATCTTATAGCAAAATTTATCACTGTAAATTAGGTTATACCAAGATTACCACTTGTTCATTTAGTATCAATATTTGATATAAAACATATAGATGGAAAGTTGTCGGTAAATACACATTAACATAAGGATATTCAATAGATGTGTATGTATAAATGTGTGTGTATATGTATATACATATATATATGTATATATATATATATATATATATATATATATATATATATATATATATATATATATATATATATGTATGTATGTATGTATGTATACATGAATATTTTTGTTCATATATTTATATTGCGTTTAATGGCAAAGTAAAAGTAAATTAATATGTGCCCTGTCTAATGTATTTTACCTGACTTAGTTATCGAATGCGTATGAAAGAATCATTGTCTGCAAAAGAGTTTTTATGCAGCTCTTGAATAAGCCCTTTACACTGATGAATTCGAGTGTCACATTTTAACACCTTCAAACGAGTAACCTGCTATCTGATAAGCCCTCTGATGAATATTAGTATCACATACTAACAACACCTGCTAAGGCGTAATCAATCTCCTATTCGACCATGCCTAATTTACATTGTATTTACATTAGACATTTGTTTTTGATTGTGTACAGAGCAAAGAGTGCATTGTCCTCCTTTGGCCTTTAATTACCCCAGTGACTTGTGTCATTTCATAAGCTCGGTGTAAGGATCGGCAAGTTTTTTTATTTTCGGAGAAAAAGTCCCGCCCTTTGACCCGAATGAACTTTGGGGGTTAGATATCAATAAAGAGACGTAATGAGTCACCTGACCTTTCCTGTACAGTCACTTAATTCTACAGAAGTAATATTTAATCACCTTTTTTGACAACAAACACCATTATGTCATGCAGAGTGTTAATGAGTTCACAGTGGTATTGCATATAATGACACCGCTATGTTGCGGTTGCTGATGAATGATGATATGATTTTCATAAGATTAATCAATCACTTACCATACAACGTCTTTCAGATAATTATATATATATGTATATATATGTATATATATGTATATATATATACATATATATGTATATATATTCATATATAAATACATATACATATATATATAACTAAACACATTTTTGTATATATGAAATAATTCTAAAAGGCCATACTGTGTCATATGACACTATGCAGAAGATATATAAATTTCTGCCAAAACTGTTTATTGCCATTATATGTAATACCATTGGGAACTCATTAACACTCTGCATGACGTACTAGTGTTTGTTGTCAAAAAAAGTGATTAAATATTACTTCTGTTGAATTAAGTGACTGTACTGGGAAGGTCAGGTGACTCATTACGTCTCTTTATTGATATCTAAGCCCCAAAGTTCATTGGGGTCAAAGGGCGGGACTTTTTCTCCGAACGTCAAAAAACTTGCCGATCCTCACGCCGAGCTTATGAAATGACACAAGTCACTGGGGTAATTAAAGGCCAAAGGAGGACAATGCACTCTTTGCTCTGTACACAATCAAAAACAAATGTCTAATGTAAATACAATGTAAATTGGGTATGGTTGCGTAGCGGATTGATTTACTGATAAAATTGTTAGATATCATAGAAATATATGATGTATGATTGCCTTAGTATACACTGATTTTGAACATTTGTCAGTGCGAATAAAATTTGCATAATATTATTTGGCTACAGCGATAAATATTACAATATATACACTCTATTGGTATGTTGCCTAGTGAAGGTTGCATTTTAGACATTTTGATCTAACAATAAAAATGTTTATCTAGTCAGATACATTAAACATCTCAAAATCAAAAAGTTGCCAACTCATATATCTTCAGGAGTGTAAGCTGTCTATAAATGTAAACAAATCGTTGACCTATGATGACCTAAGTGGAAAGCTTAGATATCATATTAAATTGTTTAATATGATGGTCACCTAAGTGTACAAATGCAATAATTTTTTTATGATTCTTTTGACAAAAGTTCTTGGGTTACACAGGATTAAGTCGTTTTAGACGTTAAAACTTAATTAGTTCTTATTTGTACGCTCAGTGAAGCAATAAGAACGTATCACAACATTCCATTTGACATTGTTTTTTGCTGTATCTTCGAAGAGTAAAAGTACAATGCCTGACGTGATGGTGTGCTGGCGCCATTACTATCAACAAGTTTGAATTTTGTAAGGTGTTAGGCTTCTTAAAGAAATAAATAAATAAAAGGTAGCAATAAAGCGTGTAAGAGCCTTTTCAGAGGAAAGAAAGTACGCTTCATTTCAAGTGTCTATCCTTTTCTTTAGACTTTAGAAGTGCATTGTAGTTTTTTATTCAAGTGATTCCCAAGAAAGTAAAAAAGTCATATTTACTTCGGATTATTTATTGTATATTTGTTCTGGTCACAAAGATACATCAAGTAGCAAGTAATGCCATTAGACCTAATAACATTAGCGATAGTTTTCCACTGAACCAATCAAAACTTTCCACGTCACAAGAGGCGTGGTCAAGGACTTGTTTTCTAGACACCTGGCTTATATAATCCCGTCCAGGTAAACATCAACCATAGCTTTTACCTGGCACTGTCCTTGTCGCATCATCTGGTCTCAGTAATTCTTGAACATAAAAATGAACACCGTTTATGATAGAACAATGGCCACTGCCATGGCAACTGCCCTCGCCGCCAACTCTGGCATGGCATCCGATAAGGCACAGATGCGCCTCTACCTCGATACACTCAAGGCTATGGTGCCTCAGTGTCCCAAGAATCGGAAGGTGTCCAGACAGGAACTCATCGAACACGTCATCGACTACATCAGCGACCTTCAGGACACCCTCCAGTCTGACTCGGACTCCGACAGTCGTCCAGGGAGTCCTATGAACGACGTCACTTTCAGCGACTCCTTCAACCAGCAGCCACAATATGGCGGCTATGGCGTTCAACCTGAGCAGTTCTCCCTCCACCACCAAGGTTTCTACACCGACGACACTGTCAGAGATCTCCAATATCCTCAACATGGTTACAATAGCATTAACTCTGGTAGCAGTGCTTTGATCGGCGGCGGTAACTACTACAACAGTCACAGCACAGACTTCAGCAGTGGCTACAACAGTGACGGTAGCAATTGCAGTGGATACAGTTCTGGATCATGCTACATGAACTGAAGCATCGAGAATATTTGTAAATATTGTATAAATGTACATATCGCTAAATATATTAAATCAAAAAGAGAAGAGAACTTATATTATTATCAGTATTTTCTTAGTTACGTGTTTCGTGTTGCTGAAGTTAAAAGCTGTATACTCATTATTGTCACTGTCCTTATTTGAAATATGCATCCTTAGTTTGGGGAATTAATTTCAAGGAGGTCTGGACACAAATGACATAAATGATGGAAAAGCCACATGAAAAATATCAGTGTATAATATTAATCTATTCTGTTCTGTTATAAAGGCACTATAGGTATAAATATATGATTTGACAAGAGAAGATTAGCTATATTATTATCATATATACATTTTCTTAGATCGAGTGTGTCAAGGTAGAATTATGCGCATTGTCGGAATGATGGTAATCCTTTTTTTACGCGTTTTAAAATCATGTTTATATGTAAACAATTGATTTGGTATTTCTAGTTGTGTACCTAAAATGTATCGCTTTTCCTTATTTTTGACAATAGGCTTCTAATTTCATTCATTTAAATTTTCCATCAGTTCTTGTTCTCTTTGGTCGTTTATGATTATAAAGTAAGGATTGTTGGTCCGTTCAGGTCAAGGACCTTTACAGAATTCAAGCAACTTGCTGATAATAACACTGACGTCAGCCCTTAACCTATGACATAATGATGTTTGTTGTCACGATTATGTGACTGCACTAAGTTGGTTAGCTATTCAATTGCTCCAGTTAATGTTCCGGTTCTCATATTGGTATATAAGTCACAAACCTGGTTCAGGTCAAGAGGAGCTACGCAAGACAATTGGAGTAATTATAGAACAAGGGGCAATGTTCTGAACACAAACTAAGTTTGTGTTCAGACAGGATGCACACCATGGTTTTCTATGATGTCAAGAAGGACGAAACTCGAATCACAATCAGTAAACTAAAACATATGTCATTCTAAGCTAAGGATATGTTTTAAAAATCCAATTCAACTGCCATAGCAAGTCAACCAATAGTGCAAAAGAAAATTCATATAGTTCAGATCAAAACGGTCAAAATCTATTATTTAAGAAACAACAGAAATATCTTCGTATCATGCATTACTATCACATACTAACAACACCTGCTAAGAAGTAATCAGTCTCCTACGCAACCATACCCAATTTACATTGTATTTACATTAGACATTTGTTTTTGATTGTATACAGAGTAAAGAGTGCATTGTTCCCCTTTGGCCTTTAATTACCCCAGTGACTTGTGTCATTTCATAAGCTCGGCGTAAGGATCGGCAAGTTTTTGACGTTCGGAGAAAAAGTCCCGCCCTTTGACCCGAGTGAACTTTGGGGTTTGGATATCAATAAAAAGACGTAATGAGTCACCTGACCTTCCCAGTACAGTCACCTAATTCTACAGAAGTAATATTTAATCACCTTTTTTGACAACAAACGACATTACGTCATGTAGAGTGTTAATGAGTTCAAATTGGCATTGTATATAATGAGAATAAACAATTTTGGCATAAATTTCTATATCTTCTGCATAATGTTCATATGCCACTGTATGACCCTTTAGAATCATTTCATATATACAAAAGTCTCTCTCTCTCTCTCTCTATATATATATATATGTACATATGTATATATATATATATATAAATATGTACACACACCCACACCCACACACACACACACACACACACACACACACACACATATATATATATATATATATATATATATATATATATATATATATATATATATATATAGCTTATGAAATGGCACAAATCACTGGGGTAATTAAAGGCCAAAGAAGGACAATGCACTCTTTGTCTGTACACAATCAAAAACAAACGTCTAATGTAAATAAAAGGGCTTCTTTAGAGTTGTATAAAAACCCTTTGTAGACAAGGATTTTCTTATATGCATTTGATAACCAATTTAGGTAAAAAAAACTTTAGACAAAACACTAATAGGTAATGCTCAAAACATTTATGAATTTACCTGTACACAAAACAAACGACGTCCAAACAGTAATGGGAAATACGTTATCGTTCACAAAATAAACTTTTTTCACGAATGTACAATATTATGTTTTATTGTAGGAATCTTAATTCTGAAGTATAAGATTATTTGTGATTTCCACAAATTTTAGCCTAAACATTTGTAATATTAGAACGATAGAATGAAAGAAAGATTTAATTTCTTTCCACACTCGTTTTGGCAAAATAACCTACAGGAGTGATTAGTGCTTTATGTCGTTATTTTTTATGGTTCAAGAAAGGTCAAGAACCACTTCCAGTTGCAGTCTTCTGACCACCGTAGGACAACCACACCAACAGAACCTCGAGTGAACTGGAGTTGTGAAAAAAGGCACTTCCATGGAGAGTTATGCATCACATAAATAATGAGATGTATAATATAGTATATCTTGTAGTCATAGATGATATCACGAAAATAGCTTTAAAACTGTCCCATGCAATACATCAATAAGGAAATGATTGAGATGACAATATGTACGAAACTGCGTGTAACCTGTCAAATGCAGAAAGATTTGATGTTATCTGAGGGAGAAAATTTGGAGCACTGAGGATTATGTTTACGCAAATGAGTAAATAATAGGGTCAGTCAATTACGTGATGAGATTACTGTCTGAATTGACGAGTCAGGTAATCTTATTTTAGATGCCCAGTTAAAATCTACAGTCAGTTTAGACGTCATGGTAATGGCACAATTCAATATGTATAGAATATACGTTTACACTGTTTGCCTAAAATAGTTTTTCTGTACTATATATTTATTTATGTGCATTGTATAACAATAGCTAATGAATACATAAGTCCATACATACATACAATACAATGAATAACAGTATATATAAGTACAAATAAAAAAAGTTTAGACGACTGTTTGGCAGTGACCTCAATGAACTTCAGCTATATATTTTTTCAACAAAAGTGAACAAATATTACTTCTTAGTAATTGAGTGACTGCATTAAAGGTAACATGAATTATGAAATCACATATTTTTTGCTCAGAGTCAATCAGAACTTTCCGCGTCAGAGGAAGCGTCATGAAATTTTCTTGACCCAAGGCTTATATATATTTTTCCGTTACAGTTCTTTGTCGTGCTACACAAATTAAAGCATCTGTCTTGTAAATATTGTATTGAAACACTAACTAGATATATATTTTTATGTTAGAAATGTTATTATCACAATATCAGTGTCAATGATCTCGATTTGAAATATGTAAATAAAGTATCGACTATATGTATACTGTCACAAAATATCTATACTGAGTTTAAAGGAACTACTGTCAATGTTGATGAAATTGTCACTGTCCATATCACTTTCAGGATATTAATGCCGACGAACTAGTCATGCAATGTCTATGAAATGAAATGTGTAATCTATCCTGAGTGTAGGGATTTACAGTAATAACCAAACTTGCATGTCCATATCACTTAGTTTACTAGTTGTGACAAATCAGTAGTATTGTGTTTCCGTTTATTATTAGATAATAACAAAACAAGTTTGATACCCATCACTACATTTACAATGTAGTTGACGCAATCCATTGTTAAGTAATGTCCCCTGTAAATACCTATACTGACACTGATCACTTGAGGTCATACCATATCAACAGATGTTTACTTAAGTGGGCAATTTATTTGTATTACATATATTAACAGATAAAGTTGTTGAATATCATAGAAATGTATGTATGATTGCCTTAGTAAACACCTATTTTGAACATTTGTCAGTGTGAATAAAATCTGCATAATATTATTTGGTTACAGCGCCAAATATTATAATATATACACTTTATTGATATGTGCCCTAGTGGAGGTTGCATTTTAGACATTCAGATTTAATAAGAAAAGATATTTATATAGTCAGATAGATTAAACATCTCAAAATAAAAAATTTGCCAGCTCACATATCTTCAGTAGTGTAAGCTGTCTATAAATGTAAACAATTCGTTGACCTATGATGACCTAAGTAGAAAGTTTTCGAGAGCATTATTGTTTAAACAATATGACGGTCAACTAAGTGCACAAATGCAATAATGATTTTTTTATCAACAAAAGTTCATGGGTTACACAGGATTAAGTTGTTTTAGACGTTAAAACTTAATTAGTTCTTAATTGTACGCTCAGTGAATCAATAAGAACGTATCACAACATTCTATTTGGCATTGCTCTTTGCTGTATCTTCGAAGAGTAAAAGTGCAATGCCTGAAGTGATGGTGTGCTGGCATCATTACTATCAACAAGTTTGAATTTTGTAAGGTGTTAGGCTTCTTGAATAAATAAATAAATAAAAGGTAAAAATAAAGCGTTTAAGGGCATTGTCAGAGGAAGGAAAGTACGTTTCATTCCAAGTGTCTATCCTTTTCTTTAGATTTATAAGTACTTTGCAGTTTCTCATTCAAGTGATTCTCAAGAAAGTAAAAAAAAAAAAAAAAAAAAAAAAAAAAAAAAAAATCACATTTATTTCGGATTATTTATCATATATTTGTTATGGTCACAAAGATAGATGGATTAGCAAGTAATGACATTAGAACTAATAACATTAGCGATAGTTTTCCACGAACCAATGAAAACTTTCCACGTCACAGGAGGCGTGGTCAAGGACTTGTTTTCTAGACACCTGGCTTATATAATCCCGTCCAGGTAAACATAAACCATAGCTTTTACCTAGCACAGTCCTTGTCGCATCATCTGGTCTCGGTAATTTTTTAATATAAAAATGAACACCGTTTATGATAGAACAATGGCCACTGCCATGGCAACTGCCCTCGCCGCCAACTCTGGCATGGCATCCGATAAGGCACAGATGCGCCTCTACCTCGATACACTCAAGGCTATGGTGCCTCAGTGTCCCAAGAATCGGAAGGTGTCCAGACAGGAACTCATCGAACACGTCATCGACTACATCAGCGACCTTCAGGACACCCTCCAGTCTGACTCGGACTCCGACAGTCGTCCAGGGAGTCCTATGAACGACGTCACTTTCAGCGACTCCTTCAGCCAGCAGCCACAATATGGCGGCTATGGCGTTCAACCTCAGCAGTTCTCCCTCCACCACCAAGGTTTCTACACCGACGACACTGCCAAAGATCTCCAATATCCTCTACATGGAAACACCTTCCAACATGGTTACAACACCATTAACTCTGGTAGCAGTGCTTTTATCAGCGGCTGTACTTACTACAACAATCACAGCACAGACTACAGCAGTGGCTACAACAGTGACGGTAGCAATTGCAGTGGATACAGTTCTGGATCGTACTACACGAACTAAAGCATCTAGCATATTTGTAAATATTGTATAAAGGATATATATATGGATATAAATATATATTTTGATAAGAGAAGAGAAGCTATATTATTATCATATAAATTTCTATTTTCTTGTCGGAATGATGGTAATCCTTTTTTTTCCAAATCTTAGAATCATGGTTATATACAAACAATTAATTTTGTGGTTCAAGTTGTCTACCTAAAAGGGATCGCTTTTCCTGACCTTTGAAAAGAACAGGCTTGTTTTAATTTATTTAAATTTTCCATCAGTTCTTGTTCTCTTTGTTCGTTTATGGTTATAAAGCAAGGATTATTGGTCAGTTCAGGTCAAAGGGCGTGACGCTTTACAGAGGTCAAACAACTTGCTGATAATAACACTGTCGTCAGCCCTTAATCTATGACATAATGATGTTTGTTGTCACTAAATTCAGTTGAATATATTTCTAAACGATTAAGTGACTGCACTAAGTTGGTCAGGTATCCAATTACCCCAGTTAATGATCCGGTTCTCGTATTTGTATATAAGTCACAAACCTGGTTCAAGTCGAGAGGAGCTACGCAAGACAATTGGAGTAATTATAGAACAAGGGGCAATGTTCTGAACACAAAGGAAAGCAAATAAGTAATCCAAACAGGATGCACATCATGGTTTTCTATGATGTCATGAAGGACGAAACTCGAATCGCAATCAGTAAACTAAAACATATGTCAGTCTAAGCTAAGGATATATTAGAAGAAGTCCAATTCAACGGCTATATTAAGTCAACCGATAGTACAAAAAAAAAATAATTTAGTTCAGATCAAAACTGCCCAAACCTATTTTTTGAGAAACAGCAAAAATATCTTCGTTTCCTGCATTATAATACTTCTAATAGACAAATATGACTGAGCATCTTAATCTGCAGTTTTGGGTTGTGAACAAAGTTCTTTGCAGAAATATTGCATATTGAGGTTATGTTGACATTTTTCATGACTATTTTCGTTTTTTTTCCAAATGCTAGAATAATAAAAACATAACTTCCAAGATGCCAAGATTACCACTCGCTCATTTAGTATCAATATTTGATGTAAAAGATATAGATAGAAAGCTGTCGGTAAATCCACATTAACATAATAAGGATATTCAATATATGTGTGTGTATATGTATATAAACACACACATATATACATATATATATACACACACATATATACATATATATATATACACACACATATATAGGTATATATATATATATATATATATATATATATATATATATATATATATATATATATATATATATATATATATATATATATATATATATATATATATATATATATATATATATATATATATATATATACACATATATAGTTTTTTATTGATATTTTTTTATACTGTGTTTAATGGCAAAGTAGAAATAAATTAGTAAGTGTTCTGTGCATTAACTGTCAGTCTTATCTAAAGTATTTTACCTAAATTGGTTATCAAATGCATGTGCAAGAATCCTTGCCTACAAAAGTGTTTTTATACAGCTCTCTGAATAAGCCCTTTTACACTGATGAATACGAGTATCACAATTTAACACCTGCAAAAGAGGAACCTGCTATCTGATAAGCGACCATACCCAATTTACATTGTATTTACATTGGACATTTGTTTTTGATTGTGTACAGAGCAAAGAGTGCATTGTCCTCCTTTTGCCTTTAATTACCCCAGTCACTTGTGTCCTTTCTCACTCTGCATGACGTACTGGTGTTTGATGTAAAAAAAGATGATTGAATATTACTTCTGTAGAATTAGGTGACTGTACTGGGAAGGTCAGGTGATTCATTACGTCTTTTTATTAATATCTAAACCCCAAAGTTCATTTGGGTCAAAGGGCGGGACTTTTTCTCCAAACGTCAAAAAACTTGCCGATCCTCACGCCGAGCTTATGAAATGACACAAGTCACTGGGGTAATTAAAGGCCAAAGGAGGACAATGCACTCTTTGCTCTGTACACAATCAAAAACAAATGTCTAATGTAAATAAAGGGGCTTATTCAGAGTTGTAACTCTTTGTAGACAAGGATTTTCTATCATGCATTTGATAACCAATTTAGGTTAAAAACTTCTGATAGGTAATGCTCAGAACATTTATTAATTTACCTGTACACATACAAACACATGCATGTACACACACAAACACACATATATATGTATATATATGTGTGTGTATGTACATATATATACATATATACATATATATACATATACACCCACACACCCACATGCACGCACACGTACACGCACACCTACATTGGCACATACATACACAAACACACACACATATATATGTATATATATATATTTATATATATATACATATGTATATGCACACACACACACACACACACACACACACACACACACACACACACACACACACACACATATATATATATATATATATATATATATATATATGCGCACACACACACACACACACACACATATATATATATCGTATATTTCGTTCGTATTCTTTTCGATCTCCTTTTCGTTTAACGGATAATGTAAACAAACGACGGGAAATACGTTATCGTTAACTAAATAAAAAAAATTCTGGTTCAAGAAAGGTCAAGAACCACTTCCAGTTGTAGCTTAAGGTCAGTGTGAGCTTCAACAAGTCTTCTGACCGCCGTAGGACACAACCACGCCCACAGAACCTAGAGTGAATTTGAGTTGTGAAAAAAGGCACTTCCACGGAGAGATTTATTACATAAATAAGGAGATGTACAATAAAGTATATCTTGTAATCATAGATGATATCACGAAAATAGATTTAAAACTTGAAAGGAAAAATATATTTGCAATACGCCAAAATGGAAGTGATTGAGATGACAATATGTACGAAACTGCGCATAACCTGTCAAATGCAGAAGGATTTTGTGTTAACTGATGGAGAAAGTTTGGAGCACTGAGGATTATGTTTACGTAAATGAGTAAACATTAGGATTAGTCAATTACGTGATGAGATTACTGTCTAAATTGACGAGTCAGGTAATCCTGTTTTTGGAATGCCTAGTTAAAATCTACAGTCAGTTTATACGTCATGGTTCATGGTACAATTCAATACGTATAAAATATACATTGAAGCTGTGTGCCTTTAAGGGTAAAATGTTTTTTTTTCTGTACTATCTATTTATTTATGTGCATTGCATAACAATAGCTAACGTATATATAAGTCCATACATGCATACACACGCACACAGTGTACATACACACATGCACACAGATATATGTAAACAGGAGCTAATACCTTTGTATAGTTGTGCATCGTATTTTCGTATACGTTTTTGGCATTACCATAAATGTATTCTTTTATATATTTGTTAGATGTATATTTTAGCGATTATGAATTATTGTGCGAACATGAACGATTGCTGTTTATATTTCCATTGTTTAATAACATAATTGTTTATATTTATTAAACAATACAAGATGAAAGAAAACCAACCTCTTCTTTGAAAATGAGGTCACGATAGTTCAATACAGGTCAGAGGGCGGGGCAGTTTACAATATCAGAGTACTTTGACCTTCACCTACGAATGTATGAGGTCAGAAAACTAATGTCATTAATATGCTGACGTATAAGTAGAAGAAAGGATAATAGAAAGGGGAGGGTGGGTGGTGGGGATATGACCTTTTCAAAGTTGTTAGTAAGACGCATGGAAATCACAGGTCGAAATACGTGAATTTTGAACGTATTCAATGTACATAATATTTACATGTATCTTTAAAATGTATATGTGTTTGTACGAACAAATATAGTATACAATGCAATAATTAGAGAATAAAAATATTAATGACATACGTTAATCATAAGCACAGTGAATATCTCCACACACACCCTGCTAAGAATCATCATGCTATAGTGCTAATTATAATAGATGATTATTCCACGTTTGGAAAATGAATATTTAATCCCGTAAGGGACGTAATCTCTAGGGTCAAAGATCCCAGTTTCGTAACACTGCTTCCCAAAGCACCAATGACACTCTCGTCTAGTGTTTTGTAGATAGGTCAGCTGATCGGTGTTTCTGTTATCATCAAATTCCAATACTGCTAGAGGGTTAAGTATGTAAATAAGAAAAACAACTATTGTTAATATCCTAATTCCATGGTTGGTAAACAAACTAAAAGTTAAATGATTCTTCCTATGAAAAATACGTGATACTGTAAACATCACACTTACATATATATGTATATTTACACACACACACACACACGTATATATATATATATATATATATATATATATATATATATATATATATATATATATATATATATATATCATTGGCAATCCATTCTGCTGATATAAATATTCTACAATGAATCTCTAAGAATGATAAGAAGTATCATAGCATTCGCCTATATATATATATATATATATATATATATATATATATATATATATATATATATATATATATATATATATATATATAAATATATATATGTATATATATATACAGAAACACACACATCAATCTCTAAGAATGATAAGAAGTATCATAGCATTCGCCTGTATATATATACATATATATATATATATATATATATATATATATATATATATATATATATATATATATATATATAGATACAAACATACACACAAACACTCTATATAGAAACACACACACACATACACATACACACACACACACACACACACACACACACACACACATATATATATATATATATATATATATATATATATATATGTACATATATATATCTGTGTGTGAGTAGAGAGATAGAGAGAGAAAGAAAGAGAGAGAAAGAGATTTAATTGATGTTACCACACTCTTTAGTGTTTCGTCATATATGAAACGGATTATCGTCATGGTAATATTAATTCTGTCAACTAAAATCACATATCTACAAACATTCAATACACATCACCGATTTCCAGGGACCAGTCAATTATTTCCACGTCACAAGGAGGCGTGGTCAAAGGCGGATCTTCTTGACCGCTGGCGCATTTAAGCGCTACCCAGTGATTTCAGAACCACACACCTCACTCGCACTTCCATTTGCACAGAAGCTCGTCTTCGCAACCTCTTATCTAAAACGATGAACAGCATCAATAATGGAGCCATGGCCGCTATGGCAGCAGCCCTCGCCGCGAACTCTACCATGTCAGCCGATAAAGCAGAGATGCGCCTCTACCTCGACAGACTCAAGTCCATGGTGCCTCAGTGTCCCAAGAACCGAAAGGTGTCCAGACAGGAACTCATCGAACACGTCATCAACTACATCAGCGACCTTGAGGACACCCTCCAGTCAGACTCCGACTCCGACAGCCCTCCAGCGAGTCCTACAAGTGACTTCAGCTTCAGTGACGCCTTCAACCAGCAGTCCCAGTATAGTGCCTACAATCAACAGTTTAATGAATACAGTCAGCAGAACCAATATGGGGATTCCTTCAAGCAGCAGTCCCTGTTCGGCGATTCCTTCGAGCAGCAGCCCCAGTACGGCGGTTACGGAATGCAGCCTCACCAGTATTCACAACAGCAATACAGTCAAGAGAATTCCATGATGATGGACTCGCACGGAAGCAGCAATTACGGCAAATACTACGGAAGCAGTTCTGCGAATTACCCGCTCAGCCACTCGACCCAAAGCATGGAGATGGATAGCTACGGTTTCGGATACTAGTATTATTTCTTCAGTGGCATCCACATTAGATAATCTCATCCCATATCATTCACAAAGTATATATTCACTATGTATATATCTATTCATTGTTTAATAATTATTCATATTTGCAAATAAAATCTTGGAAGAAAAGAATATCCAATGTCTCATTGACCATACCCTATATTATTTACAAACAGAATTTCAGAGCCTCATAACATGAGTAATAAGTTGTTGCTAGACTTCCACACCTTTGGTTATCTTTTTCCCGGGTAGGTATCCTTTATGATGCTTTTTTTTATGTCAAATGCATGTGATTTTTAATTACGTTGGGTAGATTCCAATGCTGCCACTTTCTTCCATCACATTCATGCAAGTTCTCCTACCCGTTCACTCTAATTAATGCCCAATATCAATGTAAACATTACAGTGAATAGTATAATTAATGTTTTGAAGTTAAAAGGAAATAAATGACCGCTTTTACTCGGTCGGTAGTAAACTACATTTCGACTTAATTTTTCATCAGTTAGAGGCGATCACACATACACATATATCGATAAATAAATATGTGTATATATGTTATGTATGTATATGCATATATATATATATATATATATATATATATATATATATATATATATATATATATATATATGTGTGTGTGTGTCATTATACTATTATCATTACTATCATAATGAAGTTTTCATCATCCTTATCTATACGATCATTATTATAATCAATAATATGTCATTTATTTGCATACGATCAATTTTGGCATAAAGATAATCCGTTTTATATGGGGCGAAGAAATTAAGTAATACATTCAATTAAATTTCACTCTAACTAATTTTTGTTAACAATATATGCGCATATATATGTCATTAAGATCCACATATCTATTATGAGCGTATGGAAAAGCCTATCTATATCAGCGATAAGAAGATATATAATAACTACAATAGATAGATTAAAAAAATATGTTTGTCTTTATACCTCTCTCTCTCTCTCTGTTTCTTTCTGTCCATCTCTCTCCCTCTCTCTTTATCTCCCTCCTGCTCATTCCTCTTTCTTCCTTTCTCCAGGTGCG
Organism: Penaeus japonicus; assembly: GCA_017312705.2. NCBI lineage: Eukaryota > Metazoa > Arthropoda > Malacostraca > Decapoda > Penaeidae > Penaeus > Penaeus japonicus. The sequence continues at coordinate 39,221 of BOPN01005432.1, forward strand.
CAAGTACTATCAGTACTAAAGTGTTACGCGCGCGTAACACTTTAGTTCTGGTATCATATAATGGTATCATATAATGTTAATATGATAGTAATGGTATCATATAATATAATATAATGGTATCATATAATGTTAATATGATAGTAATGTACAAGTCATGAGTGTTCATCATGTACATTGTAGATAATGTAGGATAAAATTATGCTCATATTCGTGTTTTTATTCAGATCTTCTTCCATACTATTTGCTATAGCTACTGATTCTGCCATATTATATATTTGTTTATTTTTAGAAATGATTTTGCATTCTAATTATGTTCAGTTAATATCGAATGTCAATCCAACAATTTTTTTTTTTCAAAAGATATCATATATAGATGTTAGCAACACATTTGCATACAATTATTTGCAAAATAAATGGTAATGAGATCATTAACATTATGTGTGGATGAAACTAGAGATATACCCATTCTGTAATCATTGTTTTTTGCTTTTCGTAAAACAAAACACTACGATATTTGTTAGGGAAAGATAGTAAAATATCAAGCTGTTTGCCTTTTCTTTTAATTTTATTTGCTTATGCTGACCGTTTCACAATAGACAATATACATTTAACTTTGTGGATGAGATGAGATGAATGTATGTACATGATGACATCTGTAAGTGATATGATGAATTCTTATAAAATATGAAAATCAACAAATATACTAATATCCAAAACCGTAGCTATCCATCTCCATGCTTTGGGTCGAGTGGCTGAGCGGGTAATTCGCAGAACTGCTTCCGTAGTATTTGCCGTAACTGCTGCTTCCGTGCGAGTCCTCCATCATCATGGAATTCTCTTGGCTGTATTGTTGCTGGGAATACTGGTGAGGCTGCACTCCGTAACCGCCGTACTGGGGCTGCTGCTCGAAGGAATCGCCGAACAGGGACTGCTGCTTGAAGGAATCCCCATATTGGTTCTGCTGACTGTATTCCTTCAACTGTTGATTGTAGGCACTATACTGGGACTGCTGGTTGAAGGCGTCACTGAAGCTGAAGTCACTTGTAGGACTCGCTGGAGGGCTGTCGGAGTCGGAGTCTGACTGGAGAGTGTCCTCAAGGTCGCTGATGTAGTTGATGACGTGTTCGATGAGTTCCTGTCTGGACACCTTTCGGTTCTTGGGACACTGAGGCACCATGGACTTGAGTCTGTCGAGGTAGAGGCGCATCTCTGCTTTATCGGATGACATGGTAGAGTTCGCGGCGAGGGCTGCTGCCATAGCGGCCATGGCTTCATTATTGATGCTGTTCATCTTTTTAGATAAGAGGTTGCGAAGACGAGCTTCTGTGCAAATGGAAGTGCGAGTGAGGTGTGTGGTTCTGAAATCACTGGGTAGCGCTTAAATGCGCCAGCGGTCAAGAAGATCCGCCTTTGACCACGCCTCCTTGTGACGTGGGAATAATTGACTGGTCCTGCGTCGGTGATGTGTATTGAATAATATGGCATTTATTTTCATAGGATCAATATTGCCATAAAGATAAGCCGTTTTATATGGGTCGAAGAAATTAAGTAATACATTCAATTAAATCTCACTCACACTAATTTTTGTTAACAATATATATGCATATGTATATCATCAAGATCCACATATCTAACAAGAGTGTATGGAAAAGCCTATTTATATCAGCGATAAGAAAAGAGATGTGATAACTACAATAAACAGATCAAACATTAGTACCAGGAATCTGTTTGTTTGTCTTTATGTCTCCCTCTCTCTCTCTGTTTCTTTCTCTCCCTCTCTGTCCCTCTCTCTTTCTCTCTTTATCTCCCTTCTTTCCCCCCCTCTCTCTTCCTTTCTCCAGGTGCGCAAGTACTATCAGTACAATTACTAAGTCCCGACACATCAATGTATAGTGACAAATTATAGGTTGTTCACTTTCTAGATTATTGAATCAGTGGAAACATTTAACATCTAACGTTGAATTTAAAGTTTACATTTCATATATTTCTCACTTTGAGTAAATACATCATGATTTAATAGACCAATAAATCAGACCTATTCTATTTCAAGGAATATTCCGATCTTCCAATTTGCAATAAATGATTCAGCCCAAACGTAAACAAATATGGATAAATTAAAACTGATGACCCACAAGCAGATTGTATCATAAATGATATCAATAATGTATACTATATAATGCAGTATTGGTTTGTGTTTTATGATACGTCGCTCATGCCTAGGAATATTTCCATTGATATGAGTGATCTATAGTTTATAGTTTATTTACGCCAGGGGTTTTAGAAAAAGAAAAAACAACATAAATGTATAAAAACATAAATGATTGCTAAGAGAGGGTCGATCAACTGATACAACTGACACATCACGAATTAAGATAATGGTAATAATACTGACTAAACTAGTGCATGCAAAAAAATCGTTTGAATTGTGAAATATAGATTATCAACACAATTTATATCCCAATTAAATGTCAATATTTGAAAAATTATGCCAATCACTAGCATATTCTAAAAAGATGTCCACTATGAAAATGTCCTATAGATTTACTCCGCTTATAGTGTTCTACAGCAATAAAGAATTATTTCCAATCGAATATATGTCGATTTTTTTTTTTACTTTTCTATACAAAAGTAAAATAAATACTTGGTATATACTTTATACATTTAACTTTGTCTGATTCGAATTGAGGTACAAAAATATAACATTAATTCACTAAAGTGTTACTCACACGTGCGTAGAAAAGGATATAAACTTTATTAGAAATGGTATCATATAATGTTGATATGACAGTAATGTAACAAATCATGAGTATTCATGATGTACATTGTAGATGATGTTGGATAAAGTCATGCTCATAATAAAAGGTAATGGTAAGGTAATCTGATTTCCCAAATCATAACTATCCATATGTATCTTTGTTTCTTCTTTATTCAGATCTACTTCCATGCTATTTGCCATAGCTACCGATTCTGCCATATTATATAGTTGTCTCTTTTTTTTAGAAATTATTTTGCATTTTACTTTTATTCAGTTAATCTCGAATGTCATTTCAGAATACATTCTTACATATATAAATTGAAGCAATTTTCATTTGGATACAATTATTTGCAAAATGAATGGTTATGAGATAATTAGCATCATGCTGCCAATTATCTAGAGCTATGCCCATTTTATAATCATGCTGCTTTTTGCTTTTCGTAACACTTATGAAAAACACCACGATATGTGTTAGGGAAAGATAGCAAAATATCAAGCTGTTTGCCTTTCTTGTATTTGATTTGCTTATGCTAACCATTTTACAATAGATGAATATATATATTTAACTTTGAGGATAAGATGAGATGAATGTATGTACATGATGACATCTGTAAGTGATATGAGATGAAAGCATATGAAATATGAAAATCAACAAATATACTAATATCCAAAACCGTAGCTATCCATCTCCATGCTTTGGGTCGAGTGGCCGAGCGGGTAATTCGCAGAACTGCTTCCGTAGTATTTGCCATAACTGCTGCTTCCGTGCGAGTCCTCCATCGTCATAGAATTCTCTTGGCTGTATTGCTGCTGTGAATACTGGTGAGGCTGCACTCCGTAACCGCCGTACTGGGGCTGCTGCTCGAAGGAATCGCCGAACAGGGACTGCTGCTTGAAGGAATCCCCATATTGGTTCTGCTGACTGTATTCACTAAACTGTTGATTGTAGGCACTATCTGCACAGGACTGCTGGTTGAAGGCGTCACTGAAGCTGAAGTCACTTGTAGGACTCGCTGGAGGGCTGTCGAGGTCGGAGTCTGACTGGAGGGTGTCCTCAAGGTCGCTGATGTAGTTGATGACGTGTTCGATGAGTTCCTGTCTGGACACCTTTCGGTTCTTGGGACACTGTAGGCTATGGACTTGAGTGTCGAGGTAGAGGCGCATCTCTGCTTTAATCGGGTTGGCATGGTAGAGTTCGCGGCGAGGGCTGCTGCCATAGCGGCCATGGCTCCATTATTGATGCAGTTCATCTTTTTAGATAAGAGGTTGCGAAGACGAGCTTCTGTGCAAATGGAAGTGCGAGTGAGGTGTGTGGTTCTGAAATCACTGGGTAGCGCTTAAATGCGCCAGCGGTCAAGAAGATCCGCCTTTGACCACGCCTCCTTGTGACGTGGAAATAATTGACTGGTCCCTGGAAATCGGTGATGTGTATTGAATAATATGGCATTTATTTTCATAGGATCAATATTGCCATAAAGATAAGCCGTTTTATATGGGTCGAAGAAATTAAGTAATACATTCAATTAAATCTCACTCGAACTAATTTCTGTTAACAATATATGTGCATATGTATGTCATTAAGATCCACATATCTAACAAGAGTGTATGGAAAAGCCTATTTATATCAGCGATAAGAAAAGATGTGTGATAACTACAATAAACAGATCAAACATTAGTACCAGGAATCTGTTTGTTTGTCTTTATACCTCTCTCTCTCTGTTTCTTTCCCTCCATCTCTCTCCCTCTCTCTTTCTCTCTTATCTCCCTTCTTTCCCCCCCTCTCTCTTCTTTTCTCCAGGTGCACAAATACTATCAATACAATTACAAAGTCCCGACACATCAATGTATAATGACAAATTATAGGTTGTTCACTTTCTTGATTATTGAATCAGTGGAAACATTTAACATCTAACGTTGAATTTAAAGTTTACATTTTATGTATTTCTCAATTTGAGTAAATACATCATGGTTTAATAGACAAATAAATCAAACTTATTCTATTTCAGTGAATATTCCGATCTTCCAATTTGCAATAACTGATTGAGTCCAAACGTAATCAAATATGGATAAATTGAAACTGATGACCCACAAGCAGATTGTATCATAAATGATATCAATAATGTATACTATATAATGCAGTGTTGGTTTGTGTTTTATGATACGTCGCTCATGCCTAGTAATATTTCCATAGATATGAGTGATCTATAGTTTATAGTTTATTTACGCCAGGGGTTTTAGAAAAAGAAAAAACATAAATGTATAAAAACATAAATGATTGCTAAGAGAGGGTCGATCAACTGATACAACTGACACATCACGAATTAAGATAATGGTAATAATACTGACTAAACTAGTGCATGCAAAAAAATCGTTTGAATTGTGAAATATAGATTATCAACACAATTCATATCCCAATTAAATGTCAATATTTGAAAAATTATGCCAATCACTAGCATATTCTAAAAAGATGTCCACTATAAAAATGTCCTATAGATTTACTCCGCTTATAGTGTTCTACAGCAATAAAGAATTATTTCCAATCGAATATATATCGATCTTTTTTTTTTACTTTTCTATACAAAAGTAAAATAAATACTTGGTATATACTTTATACATTTAACTTTGTCTGATTCGAATTGAGGTACAAAAATATAACATTAATTCAATAAAGTGTTACTCACACGTGCGTAGAAAATGATATAAACTTTATTAGAAATGGTATCATATAATGTTGATATGACAGTAATGTAACAAATCATGAGTATTCATGATGTACATTGTAGATGATGTTGGATAAAGTCATGCTCATAATAAAAGGTAATGGTAAGGTAATCTGATTTCCCAAATCATAACTATCCATATGTATTTTTGTTTCTTCTTTATTCAGATCTACTTCCATGCTATTTGCCATAGCTACCGATTCTGCCATATTATATAGTTGTCTCTTTTTTTTTTAGAAATTATTTTGCATTTCACTTTTATTCAGTTAATCTCGAATGTCATTTCAGAATACATTCTTACATATATAAATTGAAGCAATTTTCATTTGGATACAATTATTTGCAAAATGAATGGTTGTAAGAGATAATTAGCATCATGCTGCCAATTATCTGAAGCTATGCCATTTTATAATCATGCTGCTTTTTGCTTTTCGTAACACTTATGAAAAACACCACGATATGTGTTAGGGAAAGATAGCAAAATATCAAGCTGTTTGCCTTTCTTGTATTTGATTTGCTTATGCTAACCATTTTACAATATATGAATATATATATTTAACTTTGAGGATAAGATGAGATGAATGTATGTACATGATGACGTCTGTAAGTGATATGATGAATTCTTATAAAATATGAAAATCAACAAATATACTAATATCCAAAACCGTAAACACACACACACACACACACACACATATATATATATATATATATATATATATATGTACATATATATATCTGTGTGTGAGTAGAGAGATAGAGAGAGAAAGAAAGAGAGAGAAAGAGATTTAATTGATGTTACCACACTCTTTAGTGTTTCGTCATATATGAAACGGATTATCGTCATGGTAATATTAATTCTGTCAACTAAAATCACATATCTACAAACATATCTTTAATATACACCCATTTCCACGGGCCAACCAATAATTTCCACGTCACAAGGAGGCGTGGTCAAAGGCGGATCTCCTCGGCCGCTGGCGCATTTAAGCGCCACCCAGTGATTTCAGAACCACACACCTCACTCGCACTTCCATTTGCACAGAAGCTCGTCTTCGCAACCTTTTATCTGAAAAGATGAACAGCATCAATAATGGAACGATGGCCGCCATGGCAGCTGCCCTTGCTGCTAACTCTACCATGTCATCCGACAAAACAGAGATGCGCCTCTACCTCGACAGACTCAAGTCCATGGTGCCTCAGTGTCCCAAGAACCGAAAGGTGTCCAGACAGGAACTCATCGAACACGTCATCAACTACATCAGCGACCTTGAGGACACCCTCCAGTCAGACTCCGACTCCGACAGCCCTCCAGCGAGTCCTACAAGTGACTTCAGCTTCAGTGACGCCTTCAACCAGCATGCCCAGTATGCTGGCTACAATCAACAGTTTGATGAATACAGTCTGCAGAACCAATATGGGGATTCCTTCAAGCAGCAGTCCCTGTTCGGCGATTCCTTCGAGCAGCAGCCCCAGTACGGCGGTTACGGAATGCAGCCTCACCAGTATTCCCAGCAGCAATACAGCCAAGAGAATTCCATGATGATGGAGGACTCACACGGAAGCAGCAGTTACGGCAAATACTACGGAAGCAGTTCTTCAAATTACCCTCTCAGTCACTCGACCCAAAGCATGGAGATGGATAGCTACGGTTTCGGATATTAGTATAATTTCTTCAGTGTCATCACCATTCAATACTCTCATCCCATGTCATCCACAAAGTATATATTCACTATGTATATATCTATTCATTGTTTCATAAGTATTCATATTTGCAAATAAAATCTTGGAAGAAAAGAATATCCAATGTCTCATTGACCATACCCCATATTATTTACAAACAGAATTTCAGAGCCTCATAAATATGAGTAATAAGTGGTTGCTAGACTTCCACACCTTTGGTTATCTTTTTCCCGGGTAGGTATCTTTTATGATTTTTTTTTTTTTATGTTGGGTGGATTCCAGTGCTGTCACTTTCTTGCATCACATTCATGCAAGTTCTCCTACCCGTTCTATATGATTAATGCCCAGTATCAAATAAGACATTACAGTGAATAGTATAAATAATGTTTTGAAGTTAAAAGGAAATAAATGACCGCTCTTACTCGGTCGGTAGTAAACTGCATTTCGACTTAATTTTTCATCAGTTAGAAGCGATCACACATACACATATATCGATAAATAGATATTTGTATATATGTTATGTATGTATATGCATATATATATGTGTGTCATTATATTATTATCATTACTATCATAATGAAGTTTTCATCATCCTTATCTATACGATCATTATTATAATTAATAATATGTCATTTATTTGCATAGGATCAATTTTGGCATAAAGATAAGCCGTTTTATATGGGGCGAAGAAATTAAGTAATACATTCAATTAAATTTCACTCTAACTAATTTTTGTTAACAATATATGCGCATATGTATGTCATTAAGATCCACATATCTAATATGAGTGTATGGAAAAGCCTACCTATATCAGCGATAAGATATATAATAACTACAATAAATAGATAAAAAATATGTTTGTCTTTATACATCTCTCTCTCTCTCTCTCTGTGTGTTTTTTTCCGTCCATCTCTCTCCCTCTCTCTTTATCTCCCTCCTGCTCATTCCTCTTTCTTCCTTTCTCCAGGTGCGCAAGTACTATCAGTACTAAAGTTCTGGTATCATATAATGGTATCATATAATGTTAATATGATAGTAATGGTATCATATAATATAATATAATGGTATCATATAATGTTAATATGATAGTAATGTACAAGTCATGAGTGTTCATCATGTACATTGTAGATAATGTAGGATAAAATTATGCTCATAATCGTGTTTTTATTCAGATCTTCTTCCATACTATTTGCTATAGCTACTGATTCTGTCATATCATATATTTGTTTATTTTTAGAAATGATTTTGCATTCTAATTATGTTCAGTTAATCTCGAATGTCATTCCAACAATTTTTTTTTTCAAAAGATAACATATATAGATGTTAGCAACACATTTGCATACAATTATTTGCAAAATAAATGGTAATGAGATCATTAACATTATGTGTGGATGAAACTAGAGATATACCCATTCTGTAATCATTGTCTTTTGCTTTTCGTAAAACAAAACACTACGATATTTGTTAGGGAAAGATAGTAAAATATCAAGCTGTTTGCCTTTTCTTTTAATTTTATTTGCTTATGCTGACCGTTTCACAATAGATTAATATATACATTTAACTTTGTGGATGAGATGAGATGAATGTATGTACATGATGACATCTGTAAGTGATATGATGAATTCTTATAAAATATGAAAATCAACAAATATACTAATATCCAAAACCGTAGCTATCCATCTCCATGCTTTGGGTCGAGTGGCTGAGCGGGTAATTCGCAGAACTGCTTCCGTAGTATTTGCCGTAACTGCTGCTTCCGTGCGAGTCCTCCATCGTCATAGAATTCTCTTGGCTGTATTGCTGCTGGGAATACTGGTGAGGCTGCACTCCGTAACCGCCGTACTGGGGCTGCTGCTCGAAGGAATCGCCGAACAGGGACTGCTGCTTGAAGGAATCCCCATATTGGTTCTGCTGACTGTATTCATTCAACTGTTGATTGTAGGCACTATACTGGGACTGCTGGTTGAAGGAGTCACTGAAGCAGAAGTCACTTGTAGGACTCGCTGGAGGGCTGTCGGAGTCGGAGTCTGACTGGAGGGTGTCCTCAAGGTCGCTGATGTAGTTGATGACGTGTTCGATGAGTTCCTGTCTGGACACCTTTCGGTTCTTGGGACACTGAGGCACCATGGACTTGAGTCTGTCGAGGTAGAGGCGCATCTCTGCTTTATCGGATGACATGGTAGAGTTCGCGGCGAGGGCTGCTGCCATAGCGGCCATGGCTCCATTATTGATGCAGTTCATCTTTTTAGATAAGAGGTTGCGAAGACGAGCTTCTGTGCAAATGGAAGTGCGAGTGAGGTGTGTGGTTCTGAAATCACTGGGTAGCGCTTAAATGCGCCAGCGGTCAAGAAGATCCGCCTTTGACCACGCCTCCTTGTGACGTGGAAATAATTGACTGGTCCCTGGAAATCGGTGATGTGTATTGAATAATATGGCATTTATTTTCATAGGATCAATATTGCCATAAAGATAAGCCGTTTTATATGGGTCGAAGAAATTAAGTAATACATTCAATTAAATCTCACTCACACTAATTTTTGTTAACAATATATATATGCATATGTATGTCATCAAGATCCATATATCTAACAAGAGCGTATGGAAAAGCCTATCTATATCAGCGATAAGAAAAGATGTGTGATAACTACAATAAACAGATCAAACATTAGTATCAGGAATCTGTTTGTTTGTCTTTATACCTCCCTCTCTCTCTCTGTTTCTTTCCCTCCATCTCTCTCCCTCTCTCTTTCTCTCTTATCTCCCTTCTTTCCCCCCCTCTCTCTTCCTTTCTCCAGGTGCACAAATACTATCAGTACAATTACAAAGTCCCGACACATCAATGTATAATGACAAATTATAGGTTGTTCACTTTCTTGATTATTGAATCAGTGGAAACATTTAACATCTAACGTTATATTTAAAGTTTACATTTTATGTATTTCTCAATTTGAGTAAATACATCATGGTTTAATAGACAAATAAATCAAACCCATTCTATTTCAATGAATATTACTATCTCCCAATTTGCGATAAATGATTCAGTCCAAACGTAAACAAATATGGATAAATTGAAATTGATGACCCACAAGCAGATTGTATCATAAATGATATCAATAATGTATGCAGTGTTGGTTTGTGTTTTATGATGTCGCTCGTGCCTAGGAATATTTTCATTGATATGAGTGATCTATAGTTTATAGTTTATTTACGCCAGGAGTTTTAGAAAAAAACATAGATGCATAAAAGCATAAATGATTGCTAAGAGAGGGTCGATCAACTGATACAACTGACACATCACGAATTAAAATAATGGTAATAATACTGTCTAAAGTAGTGCATGCTAAAAAAACGTTTGAATTGTGAAATATAGATTTCAATACAATTCATATCCCAATTAAATGTCAATATTTGAAAAATTATGCAAATCGCTAGCATGTCCTATAGATTTACTCCACATATAGTGTTCTACAGCAATAATGAATTATTTACATTCGAATATGTGTCGATTCTATTGGACTTGATACTTGATATATACTCTATACATTTAACTTTGTCTGATTCGATTCGAATTGAGGTTCAAAAATATTTGTTTTACTTTTGTACAGAAAAAAAAATCGACATATATTCGATTGTAAACAATTCTTTATTGCTGTAGAATGCTATAAACTTTATTAGAGAATGGTATCATATAATGTTAATATGACAATAATGTAACTAATCATGAGTATTCATGATGTACATTGTAGATGATGTAGGATAAAATCGTGTTCATAATGAAAGGCAATTGTAAGGCAATCTGATTCCCCAAACCATAACTATCCATATTTATGTTTTTTTTTCTCCTTTTTCAGATCTACTTCCATGCTATTTGCTATAGCTACTGACTCTGCAATATTATATAGTTGTCTATTTTTTTAGAAATTATTTTGCATTTTAATTTCATTCAGTTAATCTCGAATGTTATTTTTAGCATGCATTCTTACATATATAAATTGAATGAGCGCATTTGGATACAATTCTTTGGAAAATGAATGGTTATGAGATAATTAGCATTATGTTGTCAATTATCTAGAGATATCCCCATTCTATAATCATACTGTTTTTGCTTTTCGTAACACTTATGAAAAACACCACGATATTTGTTAGGGAAAGATAGTAAAATATCAAGCTGTTTGCCTTTCTTGTAATTGATTTGCTTATGCTAACCGTTTTACAATATATGAATATATACATTTAACTTTGAGGATAAGATGAGATGAATGCATGTACATGATGACATCTGTAAGTGATATGATGAATTCTTATAAAATATGAAAATCAACAAATATACTAATATCCAAAACCGTAGCTGTCCATCTCCATGCTTTGGGTCGAGTGGCTGAGCGGGTAATTCGCAGAACTGCTTCCGTAGTATTTGCCGTAACTGCTGCTTCCGTGTGAGTCCTCCATCATCATGGAATTCTCTTGGCTGTATTGCTGCTGCGAATACTGGTGAGGCTGCACTCCGTAACCGCCGTACTGGGGCTGCTGCTCGAAGGAATCGCCGAACAGGGACTGCTGCTTGAAGGAATCCCCATATTGGTTCTGCTGACTGTATTCATTAAACTGTTGATTGTAGGCACTATACTGGGACTGCTGGTTGAAGGCGTCACTGAAGCTGAAGTCACTTGTAGGACTCGCTGGAGGGCTGTCGGAGTCTGAGTCTGACTGGAGGGTGTCCTCAAGGTCGCTGATGTAGTTGATGACGTGTTCGATGAGTTCCTGTCTGGACACCTTTCGGTTCTTGGGACACTGAGGCACCATGGACTTGAGTCTGTCGAGGTAGAGGCGCATCTCTGCTTTATCGGATGACATGGTAGAGTTCGCGGCGAGGGCTGCTGCCATAGCGGCCATGGCTCCATTATTGATGCTGTTCATCTTTTCAGATAAAAGGTTGCGAAGACGAGCTTCTGTGCAATTGGAAGTGCGAGTGAGGTGTGTGGTTCTGAAATCACTGGGTAGCGTTTAAATGCGCCAGTGGTCAAGAAGATCCGCCTTTGACCACGCCTCCTTGTGACGTGGAAATTATTGATTGGCTTATGAAAAATGAAATACTTGCTTTGTATATGTTTATGCACAATACTTTAATTAGGATTAAAGTATTGTAAGGCGATGATTAAAATAACTCCCAAAAGTGAATTGGATATGTTAGTTTTTTTTTGTAGGATATAAAATATTGGGCAATTCAGTGTCCATTTCAATGTTTTGTACAACTTAACACTTTGCCTGTCATTTATCTGCCTTACCTATCATCAAGATTACATTATTACTGCTTTCATTGAATGTGTCCTGGTTGTTATCTCCAATGTGTCACATTAAGCGTAATTAAATACGAGCTTTGGCGATGATATATACTATATCTAATTCTTACTTGTTGTCTATCAGCAGCGAATCATTGTATTGGATGTAATTCTATATCATATCGCATTTCTTTGGTGGATTTGTTCCTGTCTCATTAATCTAGACGTATCATTGATACTGTTGCAGCCTAATCCGCCACGAAAGAAAGAGGGATATGCAACATTTAGATATTTGAGTTACAAGTATATATAGGTGAATTAATATTCTTACACAGGTGTGGGCATACATACGCACATAAATACGTACATAAGCACATACACATACATATATGTATATGTGTGTGTATATATATATATATATATATATATATATATATATATATATATATACATATATTTAGCAATCTATACACACACACAAAAATTTTCCTATGTATGCGTACGTGTTTGTGTGCATGTATATATACATATTTATAACTGAGCATGAATTGAATAGCAACAAACACATGTACATCATAAATACTGAATTATAATTGAATTTTGATTTTAGATGTAGATATTCAGGTAGGTCACCTTGTTGACCTCATGTGGCACGAATACCCTACATAACAGCTTCCATGTTGTGGATTTCGTCAACAAACCTGAGCAAATATTATCTCTGGTCAATTACGTGACCGGATTGGTGATAGTCAGGTGAGAGGTTAGAGTAATTAACAGCGCTTCTTTAATTAGCCAATGCCGCAACTTTCAAATCCCCCGCTAAGCCCATCATTAATAACGGATTTATTACACAAATGAGGGTATCTCTGTGCGAGTTTCCGGATAACTAGGGAGATACAGATCGCTTTACGATAGAAAAATTCTGTACTTCAGAATCGGATATATAGCTACTGGAAAAAGTGGTCTTGTATTTCATTTACTGATGTATTGTTCTTATCTATTAGTTTACATCATTGTTATATAATTATTACGATTTCTTTATAAAGAGTGATGGAATACCGTATCAGTATTGCTTTGATAACTGCAGATGACATTTAACTATACATAGAAGGCATTGCATCAACAACGAAACGGTGGCCTTTGTCATATTTGCAGTACCTGCCTAAAGTTTTAGAAAAATGTGTTTATAACTTATAACTCCCATGCTCTTCTAAAATCAACATACTCATGGTATCTTTATTACAATCATCGTTATGACTTATCGTATCACTACCATTGTTGCATATTATTCCTATTCATTATGTCGATCTATTTCAATCCCTTCAACATAACTATATCGTCACTGTTATTACCATCATCATCAAAATTGCCAGGACTAATGTGATCACTTATCATTTTACATACTATCTTTTTTATCATCATGCTGAAAATTGATATAAAAATGCTATCTCTCCGACCACGTGCCGGTGATCACCAACATGTGGACACGCGTTCTAATTGAAATTCTGAAGAGGGAAATCCAGGCACGCGGATGTCAGGCCTCATTGACCTTACGAGAGGTGGGATTAGGTCAGGTGAGGCAATAAGTGGTCGTGCAATTAACAGGTAGCGCAAAAGGGTGTCCGTTGGGCTGGTGTTAATCACGCGGACTATTCAGGATTCGATAAACTTGATTAATCAGATTCTTTTAATTGTTACTAGGCTCCAGAAAAGTACGTGGTTATTCTTAATGAAAAGGAGTTGTTGTTATTGTTAATAATCATCATAAAGGTAATTTCCTTTTCATTACCTGACTCAAACGATCCGGTTACCTCACTGACAGTAATCAGCCACATAGCCGAGATGTTCCAATATTTACTCGGCTTTGTTGGTGAAATCCACAACATGAAAGGTTCCGCGTAATGCATGACCAGACACCGCCCACACTTTCTTTACCTCACTCTAATATCCTTAAACATGAATTTCTTCCTGTATGAAATCACATGTTACGTTGCTGGAGATCATGTCATTAATGAGCATCACATCTACAGTCTTCTATGTCGGTAAGAGAATGTAAGAGAATAGATTAAAAACATTGCAAAGCCAAACTATTTTCGAAGTAAATGATTTTGAATCTTGTATATCTAATGATAATAGTGAAAGTAATATATCTGCATAATAAAAAATAAAAGAGTAGGCATAATTTGTACGAATAGTTAAGTGTTGGTTAAAGTCCAGAATAATCGTGATTGTGATTAAGGTACTGCCTTTTCTCCTTCTAATAAATCTGATTTACATTCTTCCTTTCAAAACTTTAATGACTGAAGTATGTTATTTTCATGAAATAAATAACTGATTATACAAACGAAAAAGTCTAGAATCACTACAACTCATATAATCTTTAGAATGCAATTATGTATTGATAACATATTTAATAAAATCAAAGGGAGAGACCTTCAATAATATACATATATCTATAACAAGTGAAATAACATAAAAGTGTAATGCAAAATGATCACGGATATTCACCAGTAGCATAGCCCATCCAAAGAGTGCCAACACTAAATCAAATAGGGATGTCCGTAACCGTAGAGTTTAACACCGTGATATCTTCCGAGTTGAGACTTAGATGATACAGTACGTATAATGGCCATTTGATATTATTTTTCATTTATGAAAAAATAACGTCGTATTTTTTTAAATACTAGAAGAGAAGGACAAACACAGATAAATAGAATTGAACAAAATGCTTCAGGGAAATGAAAAGCTAGAACATATTACTTTCTGAGATTATGCGCTGTGTATGCCTCATATATTTTCTTTAACGAATTGCCACTTCATAAAGGGTACCATTTAGTTACAAAATAACAGTAAAAAGACATAGATATTTTCACAAACAACACAACTCAGAAATTATTGCATAGAAAGGTTCATGCTGGCAAACTCTATGAAGGCAAAACTCTTTTAATTAGTAAGTGTGGATAACAGAGTCGATCTTATGTCTGATTATCTATAGTTTGTTTCATTTCCTACTGTACTTTGTAGTATGTTCAGTATGAAATGATTCGTCCAAGTAAACATTTATAACATAGTAAAGGAAAGGAAGACCGTTCATAGAAAATACACACACACATATACAAAGATTTCTACTACATAATTGCAAAATATTCATCAACACGGCAATACGCCATGTTTTTTTTGTTAGACATTCACAGTATAATTATCAAACCAGGAACCGATCAGTATTCAGTCTAATGCAGAAAATTCACACCCAAACATCTCTTAGGTCTCTCTTGACCTGACTTGTGCAGCTCAGTTACCTCACTGACAGCAATCAGCCTCGTAACCGCGAAGTTCCAATATTTATTCGGCTTTGTTGGTAAAATCCACAACATGAAAAGTTCCGCATAATGGTTGACCAGACACCGCCCACCCCTTGTTCCTTTACTATAGGAAAGTTGCTTTACTGTGTACCGATGATTACAATGGCTTTGTCTTATTTTTATTTGTTATTGTAAAAGTGAAAGGTTTTTGATTTTTGTCATTGGTAACATTACTTAAAGTATCACTTAATAACAGGTTAAGAGTTGATATGCCATCTTCGTGCTGTGTTTCGGAATATGTTTGGCATCTTTCATAAAGTGAAAATACATTAGCAAATGCAATAGGAAAATTAAAATAATCCATGTAACTAAAACAACATTAGTTTTCATCAACATATTGAACAATAGTCAAATAAAAGACAGAAAAGTTAATCATCTGTATGATGCTCTTTTAAATGTAGCTATCAAAACTGAGGAAATATCTATTGAAAGCTAAAACAGTTCAGGTAGGTACTGAAGGTGGACATACAAGGTATATATGTTATTTTTGTTCCATTAAATCAGATCTGTTTAATCCAATACTACTGCACATGATGAATATATTCTGACTTTTTTCCTAGGACATGTAGGATATTCTAGAATTCAGTCGATTTTTTTGTTATACACTGCAATAAGCAGTTGAAATCTTAATTGAATAATGAATTGCTATATGATACATAAAGGGGAAACGTATTATGAATTATCTTCTTAGACATATATGTGATTTCAGACAAGACGAAAAGCATGCTTAAGGATATTAGAGTGAGGTAAAGAAAGTGTGGGCGGTGTCTGGTCATGCATTACGCGGAACCTTTCATGTTGTGGATTTCACCAACAAAGCCGAGTAAATATTGGAACATCTCGGCTATGTGGCTGATTACTGTCAGTGAGGTAACCGGATCGTTTGAGTCAGGTAATGAAAAGGAAATTACCTTTATGATGATTATTAACAATAACAACAACTCCTTTTCACTAAGAATAACCACGTACGTTTCTGGAGCCTAGTAACATTTAACATAATCTGATTGATCAAATTGATCGAATTATGAATAGTCCGCGTGATTAACACCAGCCCAACGGACACCCTTTTGCGCTACCTGTTAATTGCACGACCACTTATTGCCTCACCTGACCTAATCTCACCTCTCGAAGGGTCAATGAGGCTTGACATATCGAGTCCTGGGATTTTCCTCTTGAGAATTTCAGTCAGAACGTGTGCTTACATGTTAGTGATCGCCGGCACGTGGACAGAGAGACGGAATCCTTGTGCTAATCTTCAGCATAAAGGTAGCAAAAAAACAACAACAGAATATGATATAATCGTGATAAGATTAGTTATAATAATAATTCTGATTAAGACAATGATAAAAAATGATGTGATTATGACATGGAGATTGAGATAGATGAACATAATGACGAATATGAATGATTTGTAACCACGTTCTGGAATCCCCTTCCCTTCCCTAAGAATTCCAATTCGAACATGTCTCTACATGTCGGTCATCACCAGCACGTGGGCGGAGAGGCGGACTATGTGCAAATCTAGTGACAGGAAGAAAAAGTATGCAACAATGATGGCTGATAGGATCTTCAAGGATAATTTAGATGATAATGAGGATAGCAATGACGATTTGGTAATCATGATGAAGATGGTAGTTGATGCTGATAATAGATGGATATGATAAAGATCGCAATGGTTATAAAGATAGTGACAGATAGTGTGATAGTGACGATGATGATGAAAATGATCAAGATGGTGAGAATGATAATGGTAAATATAACAATCATTTGCTATCTTTGTAAAAATGATTATAATTATGAAAATAATAATCATATGATAACAGTTATGGTAGCAATGCTGTTAAGGATTGTGACAATAATGGGATTGATAATAGCAACAGCAACAACACAAACAGTGATAACAATCATCATAATAATGATCACAATAATAATGTTAGTAATAGCCATAACCGTATGATGATGATAATAATTATAATAATTATATGAAAACGTTTATGATAATGCCTATATTGATAATGATGATAACAACAGTAGTAATAATAATAATAATGATATGATAATAATGAATATAGCAACAATAGTAATGATAATAGCAATAATGATGATCGTAATAGCAACAATGATAATGATTATAACAACAATAATAATGCACATAATAATGATAATAATAATCACGACAATAGTAATGATAATAATCATGACAATAATAATGATAACGATAATAATGATGATAGTAATCATAATCATGACAATAATAATGATAACAATAATAATGATGATAATCATAATCATGAGGATAATAATGATGATAATAATCATGATCATGAGGATAATAACAATGATAGTTATGATGATTATAATAGTCATAATAAAGATAAAAAGGATCGAAGTTAAATAAAAATTATGAAGATAATGAAGATGAAAATGAAGATGAAGATGAAAATGATTGTAATAAATTTAATCATGATTATTACATTGATTATAATAAAGACAATGATGTTACTAATGCTAATAAGGCTAATAAAGATAATAAATATAATAATGCTAATACTAATGATACGAACACTAACGATGCTAATGATGATAATAATGATGACAATAATAATAATAATAATAATGATAATAATAATGATAGTAATAACAATAATGATGACGATAATAATAATGATGATAATAATAATAATAGTGATAATGTTAATGATGATGATAGTTATAATGATTATAATGGTAATAATGATAATAATGAGAATGGTAGTACTGATAATAATAATAATGGTAGTACTGATAATAATAATAATGGTAGTACTGATAATAATAATAATGGCAATAGTGATGATAATGATAATGATGACGATAATGATAATGATGATAATAATAATAATAGTGATAATGTTAATGATGATGATTATAATAATTATAATGGTAATAATGATAATAATGATAATGGTAGTACTGATAATAATAATAATGACAATAATGATAATGATAATAATGATAATGGTAATAAGGATAATAATAATAATGGCAATAATGATAATAATGATTATGATAATAATGATAACGACAATAATGATAATGATAATAATATTGACGATGATATTTATGATAATGATAATGATGATAATAGCCATGAAAAAAGCCATAATAATGACAATGGTAATGATAATGGTTATGATGATGGTAATGATAATGGTAATGATAATGGTTATGATGATGGTAATGATAATGGTTATGATGATGGTAATGATAATGGTAATGATAATGGTAATGATAATGGTAATGATAATGGTAATGATAATGGTAATGATAATGGTAATGATAATGGTAATGATAATGGTAATGATAATGGTAACGGTAATGATAATGGTAATGATAATGGTAATGGTAATGATAATGGTAATGATAATGGTAATGATAATGGTAATGATAATGGTAATGATAATGGTAATAATAATGGTAATGATAATGGTAATGATAATGGCAATGATAATGGCAATGATATTGGTAATGGTAATGGTAATGATAATGGTAATGATAATGGTAATGATAATGGTAATGATAATGGTAAAGATAATGGCAATGATAATGGTAATGATAATGGTAATGATAATGGCAATGATAATGGCAATGATAATGGTAATGGTAATGATAATGGTAATGATAATGTAATGATAATGGTAATGATAATGGTAATGGTAATGGTAATGGTAATGGTAATGATAATGGTAATGGTAATGATAATGGTAATGGTAATGGTAATGGTAATGGTAATGATAATGGTAATGATAATGGTAATGATAATGGTAATGGTAATGACAATAATAATGATGGTGATAATACTAATAACAATAGTAATTATAATGATAATAATAGTGATAGTGATGATAATTGAACATAGCCATGGATACTGAAGTAATGTTGGCTTTAGTTAAGAATTTGTCACTGACAGGGTAAATCCACAGTCATATTCACGAATCATTGTTATCATTATGATAAGCATTATCACATATCTTGTTATAAGTATCATTAATATGTTGATCATAATTATGATTGTCACCATGAGCATCATCATACTATCATTATTATTGATATCATTACATGTACATTTTCATTTATCGATATAATCATCGTTATTATTATTAGCACCATCATCATCATCTTAATTAACTAAATTTGGGCATATTTCTAATGTGATGATTATAATCAAATCTATTTTCACATTTAGCCCATAGGACTAGTTAATAGAAAAGAGAATATTAAGTAGATTGATCAAATGAAATATAATTAATGATTTCTACCTGTTTTCCATGACCAATTACAGCCCTCCACGTCATAGGAAGGCGTGGTCGGGGGCGGATCTTCTTGACCGATGGCGCATTTAAGCGCTACTCGGCGATCCCACGACCACACATCTCACTAGCACCTCCATTTGCACACGAGCAAATCTTAAATCTCTATCTGAAAAAGATGAACAGCATCAATAATGGAGCCATGGCCGCTATGGCAGCAGCCCTCGCCGCGAACTCTACCATGTCATCCGATAAAGCAGAGATGCGCCTCTACCTCGACAGACTCAAGTCCATGGTGCCTCAGTGTCCCAAGAACCGAAAGGTGTCCAGACAGGAACTCATCGAACACGTCATCAACTACATCAGCGACCTTGAGGACACCCTCCAGTCAGACTCCGACTCCGACAGCCCTCCAGCGAGTCCTACAAGTGACTTCAGCTTCAGTGACTCCTTCAACCAGCAGTCCCAGTATAGTGCCTACAATCAACAGTTGAATGAATACAGTCAGCAGAACCAATATGGGGATTCCTTCAAGCAGCAGTCCCTGTTCGGCGATTCCTTCGAGCAGCAGCCCCAGTACGGCGGTTACGGAGTGCAGCCTCACCAGTATTCGCAGCAGCAATACAGCCAAGAGGATTCCATGATGATGGAGGACTCACACGGAAGCAGCAGTTACGGCAAATACTACGGAA
>BOPN01005432.1:65000-67500 GCA_017312705.2 Penaeus japonicus
TTTGATTTAATTGCTTTAGGGAGTCTTCTGTTACTGTTATTGCCATCAGTATTCTTACTATTTTCATTATAGTATTGCTATTTTCATACGTGTGTGAATGAAGTTTTTCTTCTTGTATGTGGATGATGTATACTTGAGCATTCATCCACATACTGACTATTTTAATTTTTGGCATGAAGAGCAATGATTATTTCATGAAATTCACAGCTAAAATAGATAGGATAAAATAATGTTGGCAATCGCTGTCCGTAGAGTTTAACGGGGTATATATGCATACCATTATTTTTCTGAGTCTGTACTATATGTCATAGGAAAATGATAAATGTAAGAATGGAGCATTAAAAGCCAATATTCGTTACATGATATTTTAGATACTAAGGACAAAAGCTTCGATTGAATAGATACAGGCTTTTGATTAATTGTTTTTCCTTGCAGATTCTGATTATTGTCTTAATTAAATTATCAAAGAAACATAACAGACGCAGGACACATAAAATAGAAATACACCCGCTACGACTGAAGATTGAAAGCGTAATCGAAATTAAAAATAACTATTCTGATATAAATGTAATTTTAATTCGCGACGAGTTTGTGGGGACCTTTTACAAGGACGACAACCGTAGTTGTAATATTTTGAGTAATAAAGAATTCTAAAAATATTGTTTTCATTGAGATATCAAAGGACTAGAGGGCGTTTTGAAGATCATTTAAACTACGTTTGGTAAGATTCTTTCAAAATATCTTTTCGAATTTTGGCATTGCGCCTCCAGAAATTTCAAGTCCAGTATTATCTATCATCAACGTCATTAACAAATTGCATTGATTCTGGTCATTCAACGGTCCTCAATCCGGCCACTTAATTATCCACGGAAATATTTGTTTCAATTCATTGACGAAATCTACTACCTACGGGTTGGGATCGAGTTTACCGTTTAAGATAACCAAGAACAAATGAAGTAATCAACTATATATTACGCTTTGAGAATATTAGTATACAAATAATTTCATCGGTTACACAGATACTCTTACTCGTGATAAGAAAGTGGACATCTATTGTGAATAAGCTTTGGTATAACCAGTAAAATAAACAAGTTACCCGGCTATACTTCTAGCACATATGTATATATGTATATATATATATATATATATATATATATATATACATAAATATTATATATATATACATATATATACATAAATATTATATATATACATATACATATATATATATATATATATATATATATATATATATATATATATATATATATATATCTGTGTGTGTGTATGTGTGCATATAAGTATACTAGTATGTGTGTATATGTACTTATAGATAAACATGCACACACACACATATATATATGTATAAATATATATAAATACATACTAATATATATGTTTATATATATATATATATTTACTTACAAACACATATATATTTATATATGTATATAATAATCATGACACTGAATGATTTGCCAGAGTATGACCTTTATCATACGGTGCAATATCTGTATGCATCTAGCTTATCAATATTTCATTATAAAAATGCTTAATCTAAACAACATATATATATATATATATTTTTTTATCCTATTTACCTTTATCCCATATTAAGATTTGCAGAAATTAACCTGTGAAGTATATCAACGAGTTTCACCTGTTTCCCTTGGCCAATCACAGCCCTCTACGTCATAGGAAGGCGTGGTCGAGGGCGGATCTTCTTGACCGATGGCGCATTTAAGCGCTACTCGGCGATCCCACGACCACACATCTCACTCGCACCTCCATTTGCACACGAGCTCATCTTAATCCTCTATCTGAAAAGATGAACAGCATCAATAATGGAGCCATGGCCGCTATGGCAGCTGCCCTCGCCGCGAACTCTACCATGTCATCCGACAAAACAGAGATGCGCCACTACCTCGACAGACTCAAGTCCATGGTGCCTCAGTGTCCCAAGAACCGAAAGGTGTCCAGACAGGAACTCATCGAACACGTCATCAACTACATCAGCGACCTTGAGGACACCCTCCAGTCAGACTCCGACTCCGACAGCCCTCCAGCGAGTCCTACAAGTGACTTCAGCTTCAGTGACTCCTTCAACCAGCAGTCCCAGTATAGTGCCTACAATCAACAGTTGAATGAATACAGTCAGCAGAACCAATATGGGGATTCCTTTAAGCAGCAGTCCCTGTTCGGCGATTCCTTCGAGCAGCAGCCCCAGTACGGCGGTTACGGAGTGCAGCCTCACCAGTATTCCCAGCAGCAATACAGCCAAGAGAATTCCATGATGATGGAGGACTCACACGGAAGCAGCAGTTACGGCAAATACTACGGAAGCAGTTCTGCGAATTACCCGCTCAGCCACTCGACCCAAAGCATGGAGATGGATAGCTACGGTTTTGGATATTAGTGGAGTGATTCATGAACTTTCATTATGTACATAATTTCATCCCGCATCATCTATAGCCTACAATGTACATATTCATGTATTGTT